>JAAGKR010001127.1:83995-120044 GCA_011419295.1 Clarias macrocephalus
GGGGGGGAGTATGATGTCAGGGTTAGTAAGTATTGACATTCAGTTATGTCATTCATTTGATGACTTTGTGTATATTGTGTGTATTATATAAAAATGTGCAGATATTTTTTTGGAAATGTGTTTATTTATTTATTTATTTATTTATTTATAATTTGATCTCACATCTGTACAGTAGGCAGAGCTGAATTGGACTACAGCAGATTCTTCCTTCATTAATAATTAAAGCCTTTTACAGCTCGGGAGAACGGCAGCAAATACATCACCACTGAAATCAGAGATCTACACCAGCCATGAAGTGCCTTGGAGTTCTTGCTCAGGATTCTCATACAAACATCGATCAATTAGGGTCGCTTTGTGTTTAGTGCTAAACATCGGGGTGTTACACTTTAATTAAACTGCAGAGATAATTTAATTAAAGATACAGGTGGTACCCAAATTTAAAGGCTTATTATTTAGAAGAAGTCGTTGCTGTTAGATAGATAGATAGAGAGATACCTTATTGATCCCAATGGAAATTTCCAGAATATTGTACATTACAACCAGTAGCAATGATAGTAACATAATAGACAATAAACATGTAGTTGCAGTTACAGACTGTCGACCATAGAAGACGACCATACTGCAACAGAATTTACTAAGACACAAGGAGGAATGAATACGTGCAAATCTCGATAAATATTAGTGGACAAACTTCAGAAAAATTGAGATTTGCAATGAGTTATAGCCGTTAAAGTGTCAGCAGTGCTAAAGTGAATGGTGCAAGACTGAGGTAGTGCAAGTCAGTACAGATTAGATAACATGACGAGTAGACAGATAAATAAATAAGACTGTGAACAGTGAGTATGTTATGATGGAGAGCAGCATGTATAACTGAGGACAAGTAGCGGTTGAGGGACCATCTGACCAAGACTTCCAAGCACGTCCCCAGTGTGTGGAACAAAGAATTCAATCAATATTCATTTCTTTGTTTTAGGTTATAGATGGCTTTTTGGAATTTTACATAAAAAATGTTCTCATTAAGTTCAGTGGTTCTTTGACCGAGAAACAACTGCTGAACTACAGAAGAAAGCAGGTGCTCAAAGGTCTTTTTCCCTATTATTGTAGTTTGATATGTCACATCTTATAGAGATTGGAAACCTCCACCCAACCTGATAATCAGGTCCCTTCCTGGTGTCAAACATAAATTGTCCTGTGAAATTGTGATCAGAATACTAATACTAGACTATTTGGCACCATTGATTAGAGATGGAGAAAAAGATCGATTCAGTGATGTATCGCGATCCTTTCATGTGGAGATTCATTTATCGGTACAAAATCCATTTAATCCATTTTTAAATTCATTTTTAATTTGTATATGTAGGTTTGCATTTAAGGTATGTCACATAAAATGTGACAGTTCCTCGATGATCCAACAGGTGGTGCTATAAAGCATTCACACATTGGCAGACTGCACAGCTGGAACAAAATGGGACCAATTATTTGGCCAGTGTGTGTGTTTAGAATTGTAACAAAATCAAAAAAATATCTACATTTTATTGAATGGACATATTTATAAAACCATGAATCGCAATACAAATACAAATACAAAAGATAATATCGTATCGGGTGATCCCTGGTGATTCCCTGTCTCTACAATTGAGACTCTTTTACTTGGTCCCAAACCCTTTCTAACAGCATTCCTTACATTTTAGTTTGGACAACTCAAAGTGATCAAAATATGAAAAAGGACATAATATAAAAACTCCCTAATGTGAGAAATATTGTCCCATAAGAATCTAAATATTATAGGGTAAATATGGTTTGTGATATGTTTTTTTTTATATATATACAATAATATGATCAGGGTAATTCCAAAAATAACAAAACTGTGTAATTTAACTTGTTTGAATTCTAAATATTGGAAATAAGTCGAATTGTTGTAAGATTCCAGAAATATTCCAAGCTTGCTTTGTTTTAAACCACATTTAGATGCTACTCATGTCATGATCCAGTGCGCGTGAACCTTATGTACTATTTGTATCATTTACTTTATTAGTTCTGTCCACCTGCTTATAGGCGCAATGATTCAATCCGCCAATCACTAGGCTGCCATTGTCCAATTACAGATCCAGAACTTTGTCATTTTTAATGTTCATATCAAAGCTCACAATAGGGAAAGAAAAGTGTGTGTGATTCGGGAGTTGTGTGATTCTGGCCCTGGTTGTTGGCTCCAGTATTTCGGGAACCTGTTATCGAGTTGTACACGCATTGTACACGGAATGGTGCGAGAAACAGAAAACATCCAGCAAGTGACAGTTCTGTAGGCGGAAGACCTTTTTGATGAGCCTTGAGGAGAACAGCCATAACCAGACATTTGAGCTGACAGGAAGGTTAAGGTGATTTCAAAAATCTCCATACACAGTCGTTGTGAGCAGAGAAACTGCTAAACCTTAAGGCGGATGAACTACAACAGCAGAAACCGGCTTCAGGTTTCAAGATTCAGTAATCAGAGGCTACAGAGGGTACAGAGATTTACTGAAACTGCAAAGATGGAGGTTGGGGAAACAATAAATGATTGGGTAGTTGGGTAACTGCTGGAATGAGCAGGGCTACTGAATGCGCTAGCATGTGGAAAGTGGAAAGGTAAAGTGTAATCCTTTATGCAAAAAGTGAATAAAAATCTAATTGATTTTGGGTTTTTTTGTGAAATCAATACAAAATGCAAAGCAAAGCTTGCCAACTAAGAACTCGTAAAGCTGGCTTGAGCTTAGAATTCGTACATTTTGTATGAATTGTGCAGAATGCAAACTTTTTTTTTTTCCAAGATGCAAATCGACCTTGTACATTTGAAACAATTTAATCAATGTTAAAATTGATCCAGGTTAAGTTTTAACATGGTTAAAATAAAACTGAAATTTGAACCAAACTGTCACATTTCCATTTTTTTTTTTTTTTGGTTCAAATTTGCCATGCATTTTTTATGAGCTCAGGTTCTACTGTTGTCACGACAACAGTCTCACATGCATATTTGATTCTTACGCAGTCAAATGATACACACACGCAACAAATGTGAATTACTTTTACTGCCTTACATTTTCATTACCGAGTTTCATCTGAAATACCTAATAAGCGCTCGAATGGAAGAATAGAAGCCTCACAAATGTAGCCAGTATTCACCTGTCACTAGTTTTTTCGCTGCCTCATTGCATAACTGCCAGCTGGATATGAGACATACCTGGGGAAGAAAAAAAAAAGAAAAAAGTATTAGCTCTCTGAGGGAGACCGTCCTCTGGGTAAAGAGTTTCAGGCCAGTCACTTTCCCTCAGAGCGAGTGTGTCTCCTGCGCTTATTAAAGCAGCTCTTCTCTCCCGAGGCCTGGCTAAATAAAAGAAGCGGAGGAAAAGACAGAGAAAGTGAGCGCAAACAAGAATGAGCCTAGTTACGGGCAAGCCAGTGACACGAGGGTGAAATCTTTCTTTTTTATTCTATTTCAGACGTACTACAGTATATAGTCCCGGCTTTCTGCTCGCTGTTGCCTCACATTGATTAGCAGACAGCTTGAGAAATGGAGATTACGGGCGCATTAGTCAGTCCTTTACAGGAGTCCGATAGCTTAATTGAAATGAAGCATCTTTTCATTCTGCCGCAGAGAATCCAATGATGAAGATAAAAAAAATTTTTTAAAGTTTCCCTCGGCTAATTAGATTTAGTCGATTTCATTTTATTTTGTTCTTAACATTTGGCCTAGCGGCTTTAAGGAAATACGGACGTGCACATAGAGCTAACTAGTGGAGAGAAAGTGACTGCCTGCCAAACATCACCCCTCTCTTTCCCCAAAGAGGAAACTCCAAAGGAAATTGATATTCTGATATTAATTTATATTCATTTATAAAGTACTACATTGTGAATGAGTGCTGGGATGAGCAGAGGACAGTCTTTACGATTACAACAGCCGGTCTTAGGTAGAAATCTACAGTACACAGGTGAGACTGGAGCACTTTTGACAGGGTGCCAAAACTTTTGATCTCTGACATTTCATTTCTTTCTTCTTTTTTTTTTTATAAAGATGCAAAATTTAGATTATTTGTATGATGGAAATCTGTGATGCACATGAAAATAAGTATTCTACACTGGTAATTATGCATCTAATTTTCTACAGTACTTGGGCCACAACCCGAAAAAAAAAAAAATTCCTAACATTGTTTGACTGATAGTATTTACTTAGTAACCTAGTAACCCGGTTCTATTCAATCTAGGATTGGAACGGATCTATCCAACGACATAAGTCGCTCTGGATAGGAGCGTCTGCCAAATGCCAAAATGTAAATGTAATGCAGTTGCACAGTTTGAACACCAGAGGCCCTTCCAGAGGTCAATCTGCCGTTACCTTGGGATGCCCCGAGAACGAGGCTGTGGAAGGCGGGCATTTTAGCCGTCTTTAGAGCTCTATCGTTAAAGTGTCTCGGCTGTGGATCATTTTCCTCCGAGGTTCTCTTCTTTCAATAATTTTTTTTTTTTGTGAGAATATGTAAATTTGTTTTTGAACCTATGGTGAACCTCTATAATAATGTAATAATGAACCTTGTAGGAGTGAAATTGTGTTGATAGCATTTTTTTTGTTCAATTTAATTCACGTCGTTTTTGATTTGTCAATTAAAAACTAATTCTGTGCAGTCCGTTTTTTTCTCCATTCAAAATTTGGTTCAAAATAATCAGAGAATCGAGTTTAATTAAATCATTGAAGCAAGCATCACGAATCGAAGTTGAGCTTGAACGCTGTGTATCCGTTACACCCCAGTTAAACAGGAAGCCAGGTGAATATCCAACAACATGTGACTGTCTGGATGCCAGATGAGACCTGAAAATCACATTATAAAATTATAATTCAAACACTCGACGATCAACAGGATGATGGGTCGCTGAATGAGTAATCGTCTTTAGCTGAACGAGTAATCGTCTTTATAGACCCAACCACCTGTGTAGTTCTGCTCAGAGTATTATTATAAAAATCTC
This sequence comes from Clarias macrocephalus, assembly GCA_011419295.1. NCBI lineage: Eukaryota > Metazoa > Chordata > Actinopteri > Siluriformes > Clariidae > Clarias > Clarias macrocephalus. Next base: position 88,988 of record JAAGKR010001127.1, read on the forward strand.
CACAAGCCTGGCCTTTATGGAAGAGTGGCAAGAAGACAGCCATTGTTGAAAGAAAGCCGTAAGACGTCCTGTTTGCAGTTAGCGACAGGCTTTGTGGAACTGTATGCAGGACAACGATGACTGGCCAGGTTTGTGGGGCGCACGACTAATAGTTGTCCCGTGGACAGATTCTCCCGTCTGAGCTGTGGATCTCTGCAGCTCCTCCAGAGTTACCCTGGGCCTCTTGGCTGCTTCTCTGATTAATGCTCTCATTGCCCAGTCTGTCAGTTTAGGGCAAGTTTGCAGTTGTGCCATACTCCATATTCCATTTTCAGATGGATTGAACAGCGCTCTGTGAGATGTTCGATGCTTGGGATATTTTTTTATACGCTTTAAACTTCTCCACGACTTTATCCCTGACCTGTCCGGTACGTTCCTTAGGCTTCATGTTCACTAATGTTCTCTAACAAACCTCTGAGGGCTTCACAGAACAGCTGTACTTATACTGAAATGAAATTAAACACAGACGAACTTTATTCGTATAAAAGTTCAAGGGGTATGAATACTTCTGCAAAGCACTGTATCTTATTATACAGCAATTTTGGACATTGTGTCTAATTTCTCATTTATTTTTTATTTATATGTATTGTAACTTTGTAAATTGTAGATTTGTAAATTTATCCCAATTCTTTTTCCATTTTTTTAATTTTAATTTCCCAGTAAAATCTACATATCTTACTTTTTTTTCTCCCTTTCTATTCTATTCTATTCTATTCTATTCTATTCTATTCTATTCTATTCTTCCTTCCCTTTTTTGGGTGGTATAAGCATTTCAGTGCATATCATACTGTGTGTGTTCGTGTATGTGACAAAGATGTTTAATTTAAATTAGAATTTAATTCAAAATGGGATAAGATTTGTGAGCGAATTGAAGCTGATGTCTGGAATTAAATCCATTTACTTTTATACATGCATCCATTAACTGTGGTTTTGACATGTTTATAATGAAATCCTTTTTGCGGACTGATTTCGTGACTCGGTTCTTTGAATCTCGTTCATCAAAATGAACGAATCTTTTTTTGAGTCATTTAGTTCGTTTCGTTTTTTTTAATCAGAAATATAATATAATGTTACATCTTCAATAAACAGACCCCCAACACGTCTACATATACAAATTTTGTCAGTAGTGAAAATATTACAATGCAGCTAAGGACATATAATGATAAACAGAATGAACAGCTCACCGTCATATCTTCTAGTCCGAGTCGTTCGTTCTTTTGAATCTATTGCACTGCATAGCGTCTATGGGAGTCACGTGAAGAAGATTCGTTAAGAACCGTTCGATTCTGTTTCCTGTACATAACCTACGGAGGGTTTGCGACGCTTTGCGCATGCGCGCCCGGTAGAAAACGAACGAATCACTCTCCGAAACTACTTGTTCTTCTGAGTCACGTTAAAGGCTCATTTAAACAGAACGAATCGTTCATGAACGACCCATCACTAATTTATACAGTATAATTTAAAAACGTGTTCAGTGAGTGCCTCCGCCTACTTTCCGGTCATGATTAAAACTATTTAAAAATAACAACCTCATGTTTTATGATGTCATTTGCAGCTTTTTGCCATCTTTGCTTTCGCGACATGTGGAGGCTACACTGGACAGCTGCGGGTTAGCGTGGACTGCGTCAACAAGACGGACAGCAATCTCAGCATCACCATTAAATTTGCATATCCGTTCAGGTAATGGCTGGAGCAACACACACACACACACACACACACACTGTATACCTTTAACAGAGGCTTGTTAAAAAAAATCCAAAAATGTTTTTTTTTTATTTTTTTAACCATAGTATAATATTTTATCCATTAAGGTTTTATCCTACCAGAATTTGAATTTCAAACACCAATGTCATTTCAAGCATGTGTGTGAAGATTTGGCGGCACGAAGGCTTAATGGTTAGCAGTGTGGCCTTGCACCTCCAGGTTCATGTTCAATTCCCATTTTGTCTGTGTGCATAGACTTTGCATGATCTCCCCGTGCTTGGTGGGTTTCTTTCAGGTATTCCTCCGGTTTCCACCCACAGTCCAAAGACATGCAGATTATGCTAATTGGTGTTCCCAGATTGCCCGTAGTGTGTGAATGCGTGTAGATGTTGACTAGAGGTCCTACCCTGGTCGTACAAGATGGGAATTTGGGTCCCTAGTTGGATTACAGAGGTTCCTAGATGGATGGATGGATGGATGGATGGATGGATTTAAAAAATTTTTACTTTTTTAGACACACATTAATTTCTAGCTTTATTGCCAAGTTGTGTGTGTGTGTTTTTTTTTTCGGAGTGATCTGAATTATCCCTTTAATATCATGCGACCTTTAACGAAGTCACTTTTTTTAATCTGCATCATCAATTTCCAGGTTAATCTGCACCCTGTAATGTCATCTCAATGGAGCTAAAACTGCGTCTGCATCTGTGTGTGTGTGTGTGTGTGTGTGTGTGTGTGTGAGTGCTATCACTCTTTAGTCGCTGCTGATATCCTGGCATAAAACCTACGCACACCGTTTAGCAGCTGTGCTAATTAATTAAATCAAGGTGATTCAGCGTTACGGCTCCGAGTCTGATGACATTTGGAAACGCTCGCATTAAAATAAAAAATGAATAAATAAAAATCTCCACAGCACCTGCTAGATGATTTCTTGTCCGAGTTGTTGAACTTTGCCTTTCTGCTTGGATTTATCGGAGCTGCATGACGGACGCCTTCGCTTATGTCAGGATCGTTTGTATAGATTGAAGTCTGAAGAGGACTGGATGCTTCATGGTTAGAAATCATGCTTTTTTCTTTCTCGTAAGCAGGGTAATCATAATGCATTCAAAAGCATCTGTAATGTGTTACATACTAGCACATAGTTATACCTAAGAATGAACCTCTGTAAGATCTGAAATGCATTACATGCGTGATAATACTCATGAGCGCTTATGTATTCATGCCTTGGGTATATGCCAGCGTTACAACGCAGGTGAAAAACCTGTATAGGAAAATAATCAACAACAACATACTGGCATGTTTGGCGGGACATGAAGCAGAGTTACTGTTACCACATGATGGTGATTAATCTCCAATAATTCTACATCCTAAATTATTAAATTGTAAACTAAACAATTTTGTGTGATTTAAAAAAAAATTTTTTTTATATATTTAATAATGACACATTCTATATTTAATTTCTCAATAGGTATGTTGGTGGCACGGTGGCTTAGTGCCTTATATATGTTCACACACCAGGGCTGAACAATTTGATAGAGAAAAAAAAATCACATCAGGATCATTTTGACACACATTGCGATTGCGATTTAAACTGCGATGTTCAACTATTTAGTATTGAAGCATCTTTTTTTTTGATCTTTTAATGATCTCATTAAGAAGATGTTTGATTAGCAATATTTCAAAAGTCATCTCAAAAGTATTAAACAAATAAACACCAGGAAACGGCATCATGTCCAGAAGGAGTCGCGAACTCCTGCAAATGAATATCCTTATTCCCTTACTCGTACATTTTCGCATGCTCGTTTCTCTTTCGAATAAGTTACAATAAGTCCACCACAACATACGAAAGCATATGAAAATAATCAGCTGAGCTGAAGCTATCAGTTGCTAGGTTACGCTTATCTGTGTGACAAAGCATCAGGTAATCGTTCTGCTTTGTTTATGTTTTTTTTTGTGCTCCAAAATACACCTCGAACATGTTAATGATCATTCTGCCAACCACTGTTGTGACCAACATCATAATACATAATAAAACATTATTGTGCTTTACCACACTTACATTACAGCATTTGTCAGACACCCCTATCCATTTTTACCTCATTATACATCTGAGGGTTAAGGGCCTCGCTCAAGGGCCTTAGGGGTGCCAACAGATGTTAGGCTAAAACAGACTTTAACACAGAAAGTAGACCTTAAGTCCAAGAGCATTTTAGCCATTTTTTGTTTTAATAAACGTATATAGAGCCTGGGATTGACCAGTACAGAGTGATATATCCTTTTTTCTACACAACCTAGGCAAGATGATGAACTGAATTTTAGTTAATTTTAAACCAACTATACAAACATGACTGAGCAAAGAATTTGAAAATGAGTCACATATGCAAAGAAATAGCACAGATACACATGATCACATGTTTTTATTGTTGTTTCTCACTCGCTCATCTTCTATACCGCTTTATCCTGTATTCAGGGTCACGGGGGGCCTGGAGCCTATCCCAGGAGACTTAGGGCACGAGGCGGGGTACAGCCTGGACAGGGTGCCAATCCATCACAGGGCACACACACACACACTCATTCACACTACGGGCAATTCAGAAATGCCAATTAGCCCAATCTTCAGGTCTTTGGAGTGTGGGAGGAAACCAGAGAACCCGGAGGAAACCCACCAAGCACAGGGAGAACATGCAAACTCCATGCGCACAGGGACGGGACTCGAGCCCGGACCCTGGAGGTGCAAGGCGACAGTGCTAACCACTACACCACTGTGCCGCCTCGGTTGTTTTTATGACCAATAATAATTTGCTCATGTTGAGAGTTCACATTTTTTGCGTCATCATTCCCATAATCCGGTAGTGATCAAATTTTTACATTATAAAAGTAATGATAACTTTCGTTCTACCTCCTCATTCACACACTGATTGATCTTAAGTTAGACAGGAACTTGTGATGTGATCAGGGGTTGATCCTAGCAGCTCTGTGGCGCTATCATGTGACAATAATACAAGATAAAACAAACAAACAAAGGGAATTTCATTGTGCTATAAAAAGAAATAATAATAATAATTTTGCGATCATAAAAAAGCAAAAAAAAATTCGACCAGAAACGAAAATTGATGTTCAAATAAAGAAAATGAGAAAGGCAAGGAAATAAATCAGCCAAATAAAAGAGAAGGAAACCTGTTCTTTCAGGGGATTTTCTTATAGTGGAAAAAAAAAAAAAGCCCTTGAAGGCGAATGTGCACACAGAGTCAAACACGGGCCCAGATCGCTTCCCGAGGCCGACATACACTACGTCTTTGAAGTTCCTCTCAGATCTCTCTTTGCTTTAATAAGCACTAAAGCTGCCACTTTTTAAGGATGTGCGAATTGTGCGAAAGGGACATTAATATTACACCAAATCCTTCCCTTCTGAGGAGATTCACTGAGACAGGATCCAGGGCAGAGAGACGGTACCGATGCTGGCGTTGTGCTGCTTCCTCTCTTATCACACCTGACAGTTTCCCCCAGGTACAGGATGATCACTTGTACCAGACGCTATCACGGATCGTCCCTGATTTCTGCCTCGTCTTCATCCGATTTCTTCCTCCGACTGGCTGAGCTGCGTATCGATTTGTCTGCTCGAGCCTCTGGAGAGGAATAGGACATGTGGACTGGACAGAACATGGCGGGACATGCGCGGTGTTCTCACATAGGCTGATATTCAACTGGTGAACTAATAAAGACGGCGATTTTATTGCTGGTCACTCTGACTTGCCTTTACCTCTGACTGGGAGAGGTGTATAATATCAGAAAAATTCATAACAGATATTTTAGCATCTCATATTACAGCCAATCCAGCATTCAGTATCTGGTGTTACTTAGCATTGAGTAGGGCTGGATTCAGAACAAAATGAAGCAGGGAGGAGAAGACGGCTTGAGTGTGTCTAAAACTACCGGGGTTTATTATATTTTTTTAGAAAACAAAAACAATCCGACTTGCATTATTCATAGGGAAAATATGACATGGCAGAAACATTGCAAACAAGCATGACACCTTGATCCAATCCTTCGGCTAGACCGACCCTCCGGCCCGACATCCTCCTCCAGCAAACACAAAGCACGGGTTGTTAAGAGCATAGACTAGACTGAACCAGAATAGAATAGAAATATAGCAATTCATTTAAATAGAATAGGTTATTTTAATGTAATAGAATAGAATAGAATAGAATAGAATAGAATAGAATAGAACTGCACAAAACAACACCAGAAAATGAAAGAATACAGAGAAGAAGATGTTCTAATGTAATTAAACAAGAGTATAGGAATAGAAGTGGGATTGTTTTAATAGAATAGATCCAAATAGAATACATTAACAATAGAATAGAAGACAACAGGTGATATATAGGATAAAATGGGGTTAGAGTAAGATAGAATATAAATGAAATTAAACTACAATAGAATTAAATGAAATTAAACTACAATAGAGTTAAATGGAAAATATAACAATTAGAATGACAATAGAATAAAAAATCAATAGGATAGAAAAAGGATTCATAGAAAAGAACAAAATGAGATTTAGGATGCAATAAGAAATACATATTTATTAAACTAGAGTACATGTATGTTATTAATAATAATAATAATAATAATAATAATAATAATATATATTAAAAAGACTAAACTAGGACAAGCTTCAAGTCAAACCAGGACTGATGGGCGTAAAACTGATGGATTGACATTTACAGAAGACTACAAGCACAGTACAGTGACATCTGAACAATGCAAATGTTTTAAAGAAGTTCGCATGCCAGTAAATGACGACCCTGCCCGGGGTGGCACGGGGCCCCCTGTAGTGTTTCCCGTGAACATCCGATGAGTGGAACACCCGATGCTTAAAAATCAACAGATAACTTTATTGAGGCGTATGTGTGGAAGAGATGAACCTGTGTGTGGGAACTGTACACACAATCATTCATCAGCACCACTTGCCCATTACAGGAACTCGTCTGGGAGTTATTGCCACATCCCCGTACAGTCCTGACCTCGCGCCAAGCCATTTCTACATATTTGGGGCATTAAAGGAGTTCCTGGGGGGCCGGCTTTTTAGACATGAAGCAGTCAGAACTGATCATGGATCTGGTGTACCTGGAAAACTGTCTAACTTGATGGTATCCAAGCACTAGTGAAATGTTGGAAAAAATGCATTAGTGTAGCAGCGGATTATATAGAGAAATAAAGAATTTTATTTGCACAATCAAAATTCCATTTTTGACTTGAACATCCTTTGTATAATTGTAGTACTGAACCGTCAACTTAATGGAAGAACATCAGGACTGATTATGATTGGAGATCACGTTGACATTGCATGGTAAAAAATCTACAGGAAAAAAAAAAACAGTGAAAGTATTGTGCAATCTGATGTGAACTCACAGGATTGGGACTAAACAGCTGTGTGTCTATTAAAACAATAAATAAATAAAAAAACACTTTGTAGTAAGACTAAACAGAAAAGGATTGGAATTTGGAGCAATGTGAGAAGATCATGTGATCTGACGAGTCCAGATTGAGCCTATTCCAAGGCGATGGGCGTGTCAGGGTAAGAAGGGAAGCGCATGAAGTGATGCACCCATCATGCATAGTGTCCACTGTACAAGTCTCTGGAGGTGGGGTTATGATCTGGGGTTGCTTCTCTCTCTCTCGTAGGCTGAATCAGGTGATGTTCACAGTGCCCACATGTGAAGGCAGACAGCAGGAGCAGCTCCACCTGGACGGAGACTTCTCGTCCTCTGCCGAGTTCTTCGTCACCATCGCCGTCTTCGCCTTCCTCTACTCGCTGTTCGCCACCGTGGTCTACATCTTCTATCAGAACAAGTACAGAGAGAACAACCGCGGCCCTTTTATTGTAAGAACGAACAACAGTTCCTGTTCAGTATGTGTGTCATGGCAAGTCAAAAGATGAGCTTGATAAGAATATATTATTATTGTTATTTATATATTATACATAGAAATAAACCTAGTACTTTTTATCCATTCACGGTTATGAACCATGTTAATCCCTGTTATCACTTCTTATTATTGCTTATTATTCCCTCGACATAAATAAACTTGTACAGTGGAATACAAATTTTATTCGTTCTGGAGGCGACTTCTTAAGGCGACAATTTGTATTGCGATACGAATTTTCCCATAAGAAATAATGTAAATGCAGATAATCCGTTCCAGTCACAAAAATATTAGAAATATTACAAAAATAAATAAATAACAACTCGTGGACAATCACGTAGCTTTTCAACGCATGCAACATTGGTATTGTGTGCTTGCTGACTCAAAAAATGCATAAAATTCGAAAGAATTGCTTCGCTTGTCTTTCCACTGACACAAGCAAGTTTTGAATGGCTCCCGGACGTATGTGCAACGTATTCGCTTCATTCATTGGTAATGCTTCGTATCCTGATGCTAATTTCAGGCAAAAATTCAATTCGAAAGATGAAAATTTGTAAGGAAGGGCATTCGTATTCCAAGGTTCCACTGTAGTGCATATATATTTATATAAACCTCAATATAATTATTATTAATATTAATAATCACAGATTATGTGGAGCATTAGCTGTAGAAGTCCACACCAGAGAAAAATAACATATTAGAAGTTGTGCACATTGTCAGAGCCACTGTTAAATAATAATAATAATAATTATTATTATTATTATTATTATTATTATTATTATTATTTTGATTAATGATAAAACATTGAAGATTTGCCACCGTATTAACAGCTAATTAATTCAGTGTTTAACCTGCTTCTGGTTAAAAACTTGTTCCTCATTAGTGTGATGTTTGATGTGTGTGTACTTGAACAATAATCTCCTAGGAGACCCATCCAGGTTTCTCTTTGTACAAACATCTCCTGTAGCGACATGGAATAATCAGACAGGGCTTTGCAGCTTTCTTGTACTTGTACTCATTTCTATTACCGGGCCTTCTCATTATACACCTACAACATGTGTGAGATGGAGGAGAACGTAGCGGCATTGAATGTAAGAGCTAAAGACAGCATGAAGAAAAGCAAAGCAAAGCCGAAACCGTGTTTATACCGTGAATAAAGTTGACTGAAATCCAGATGTGTTTGCGCAGGACTTCATAGTGACGGTGGTCTTCTCCTTCATGTGGCTGGTGGGATCGTCTGCCTGGGCCAAAGCTCTGTCGGACGTGAAGGTGGCGACCGACCCTGATGAAGTGTTTCTGCTCATGTCTGCGTGTAAAGTGCAGACCAACAAGTGCAGCTCGGTGTACGCGCCGATCTGGTCCGGTCTCAACACCTCTGTGGTATCACTTTATTTCCTCTTAGACCTGTGTGATAGCGATGCTGTTTCTCTGTTATTTTTGGTAACATATCTAGGAGAAATGGAATTTTCGATTTTACAGAGGTAGATTAAAGTCACACACGTGGTTACTACTGACTTAATCGATCAAGATGCAGTAGGGTTGAAATGAAAATGCTTCTATTTTGCATTCCTTTATCATTTAATACAACAATGTTTGGTACAGATTATGTGACCGACAACGACCATGATGGCGTAGTGGTTAGCCCTGTCACGTTGCACCTCCAGGGTCTGAGTTCGATTCCCGCCTCAGGATCTGTGTGCATGGAGTTTGCATGTTCTCCCTGTGCTTGGCGGGTTTCCTCCACATGCTCCGCTTTCCTCCCATAGTCCACAGACGTGCAGATTAGGCTAACTGGCATTCAAAATTGCCCGTAGTGTGTGCATAAGTGTGTGCCTTTTAGAATAGCTGTTTGCAGTAGCACTAAAATTTCAGTAACTGAAGTTTTTTCTTCATTGAACATTACATTACTAAACTCTATGCTTTTTATTTTACTTTAAAAGTAACGGAACTGCTCTTTTTGTAACTTTAGACACAGGGTCATTAAACGGCAACTTGCCAAACTCTACTGTATACAGTGAATTATAGTATTTGCACTGAGCATGGTACAGAATAATTGATTAGAGTAATCTTATCGTACATTATAGTGCAACTTTAAATTCCAGTGGAATAAGTAATAACATGTCACACATTTGTTTCACTCTGATTCGTAGGTGTTCGGCTACCTGAACTTCGTCCTCTGGGCCGGAAACATCTGGTTTGTTTTCAAAGAGACTGGCTGGCATAAGGGTGGCGCAGCACGATACCCGACACCGGCTCCGGAAAAACACACCAGCGCCTTTAACCAGCAACCGTACAACCAGCAAAACTACAACCAGGGCACTTTCAACCAATCAGGAGCAAGTTTCGGAGGAACCGGAGGCTTCGGTCAGTCAGACTACAGCCAGGTGGGGAGTTACACCTCAAGTGGGCCCATGCCCTACTGACCACACACCATTCTATCATCCAATCACATGCCAGCTAATCACATGGGGCGGGAATAATTTCGAGCGTGAGGATGGGGTTCTGTTAAATGCTCTTGTTTTAGGATATAAACATGGTACATGTAAAGATGTATTCACTACACAAAACCATCCATGGAAGTTGTCGTTGTTTTTTTGGCTTTTAAACTTGCTCATAAAGGTATTTTTTATTTATTTAAACGTATAAAAGGTATAAAGTTAAACAGTTGAAAAAGGATTTGTGTAGAACCCTTGAACAGGGTTTTTTTTTCTGTCGCAACGGCTTTTAAATAAAACCCTTAACCGTCTTTAGGACTTAAAGGAACAACAACAAGCAACTCAGTGTATATTTCTGTACCCTTTTCAGTTTTCTATATCGCCGTCTTGATGCGTGAAAATGTGCCAGCAAATGTAACGCAAAGCAGAACATTTTAAATCATTTTATTTCAAATTAGGTTTTAATTCACCTGTAAATTCCATACAGTACACGTATATATGGAGTCTAGTGCACGTCTCTTGCTATTGATGGCTTTGGTCTTTTTTCCTGGGTTTTGTACCTCATGCAATGTTTTCTGTCCTAAATGGATCTTATTTAATGTACATTAGATAATTAGATAATAAGATAATTGCAAAGCATGGCGTTAAAAAAATAATAATAAAAAATGTATTATTTATTATACAGAGTAAATACGCTGCTCTAATGTGTATCTTTTTTTTTTTTTTGTCTGTATTTTTTTGGTTTTGTAATTAATCACACTGTGAATGGTGTTGCATGTGCGTTTTGAGTAATGCTAATAAAGATCGTGTACAGAGCCCGAGTCAGAGAGTCTTCTTATAGAAATGTACGTTTATTTATTAATTATTATGGAATTCTAATATTGAGGACATTTACAGTAAGAGTGAAGGCATTGGAGATATTTATAGTAATGTCACATGCAAACCAGTATAATGAAGTTATACAGCATATATTTGTGTCCAGATGCTAGTGTCGCGTTATGAGGGGTGTTCAAGTCAAATCGAGACTTGTGATGAAATTTTGGGTGAAAATCGATTGACATTTACAGAAGACTTTATGGTATCCAAGTACAAGTAGAAAACAGAAATAAGTGCATTAGTGTAGCAGGGGATTATATAGAGAATAAAATGAGTTTTTAACTCTCATAACTGTGTTCTGTTTTCATGCACAATCCTGCTTTGACTTGTCTTTATTTAATTGAACCTACATATTTCTTCAACTTAGTAAGAATAAAAAAAAATGTGGACAAAAAAAAAAATCAACAGTGGTGTTTGAAGTTATAAAGTATGAAGTTATGAGTTACCGTCTTTACTCCACAGTCAGGTGTTTTCCTGTAATAGCAATTTATCAGTACTATATACTGAATAAAAATATAAACGCAACACTTTTGTTTTGTTTTTATGAGATGAACTCAAAGATCTGAAACATTTTCTCTCAAATATTGTTCACAAATCTGCCAAAATCTGTGATAGTGAGCACTCCTCCTTTGCCGAGATAATCCCTCCCACCTCACAGGTGTGAATTCGACTGGCCACGATAAAAGGCCACGTGCAGTTTTGTTTTATTGGGGGGGGGGTCTGGGGACTCAGAAAACCAGTCCGTATCTGGAGTGACCACCATTTGCCTCAAGCAGTACAACATATCTCCTTCGCATAGAGTCTGGTTACACGTGGTCTGCAGTTGTGAGGCTGGTTGGATGTAATGCCAAATTCTCTGAACCGCCTTTGGAGAAATGAACATTCAATTCAGGAGCAACAGCTCTGGTGGACATTCCTGGTGTCAGCATGGCAATTGCACGCTCCCTCAAAACCTGCGACGTCTGTGGCATTGTGCTGTGTGATACAACTAAACATTTCAGAGTGGCCTTTTTTTATTGTGGCCAGTCTAAGGCACACCTGTGCAATAATCATGCTGTCTAATCAGCGTCTTGATATGGCACACCTGCGAGGTGGGAGGGATTATCTCGGCAAAGGAGAAGTGCTCACTATCACAGATTTTGACAGGTTTGTGAACAATATTTGAGAGATATGCTTATTTTGTGTATGTCAGATCTTTGAGTTCATCTCATAAAACAAAAGTGTTGCGTTTATATTTTTGTTCAGCTTAATGTCGCTGTTGTTAGTCTTCCAAGGATCTGCAGTACTTTTGGTAGTCATTTAATGTAGTGGAGGATGTTTCAGTCATTGGCCTCTTTTTCCTGTCTATGAAAATAAGTCTTAAATATGATGAAAAAAATGAAGGTTGCCATGGTAACAAGAAGCCCACGATTCCCTGAAGACTTGTTTGTGGTGGAAAATAATGTTACAGCTTTACGTCTGACACCGGAGACTCCTTCCAGGAAAAAAAAAAGATGTGTATGTATGTCTGTGTATGTGTGTGTGTGTATAAATCTGTAAAATTACTCAAAACCATTGGACTAATAAAAACAGTGTGCTAAAACTGTGAATAACAGGTTGTTTATTATGTGTACCAGTAGAGCACAACCTGATTAGGAACTGTTCTGAATTTGAAACGAATCTCTGTTGTATATAAACCTGACGTAAACCCTTTCCCCGACTCTTTAAGCCATCTAAACTTTTACCATACATCTTTTCTCGTAGCACGTTCTCTCCAGCAGGAGACCCGTGTTCAGTTCTCCACCTCCACACTGAAGGTTGAGCTAAGCACCCTGGGCAGTTATTGACTGTTGTGCCTCCACACGGTTTTCACATTTATTTTCTCATTCAATTCCATACTGCGAGCTGGATAACACCTCCACATTTAACTCTCTGCTATTCTCTAAACCAAAATGAACCATTTTCCCCTTTTATATAGATCCGACAAACTATCAGAACTCCTAGCTGTTTGACGGTTATAAGGATAAGAGGATAAACAATATTATAACTAGCAGGAAATGTAATCAGTATAAATAAAAGAAAGGTTTTGTCTGTACATTAGGCAGAATTCGCCCTCTCAAAGTTTCATACACTGGAGGACCCAAAACCAGTCTGAGAAAAAATGTCGTCTGCCCTTCCATCCAGATTATGTCACAGCATCACACAAAACTGTCTGGACAAAATTCATTGGATCTTTTGCAGTACTTGGATCTCTGCCTGAAGTTTAACCTGCAGCATAAGTGAAACCAAAATGTTGAGTAAAAGCCATGTTATGGACAGTTATATGTCAGATTTAATAATCTACTTTAAAATAAGCTACTAATGCACTAATCGCTCAATGTAAACAAACACCTGCACCAATAGATATTAATTAGAAAAGATAAAGTGAATATTTTTACTGGGATTAGTTCATGAAATAACCGCGCTGAAGTGGTGTAAGTGAATTTTAACACGCTGGAGTCGTTTTAAGACAAAACTTTATTCCGTGTACGATACTCAACTCAGCAACATTTTATTTCTTTGTATTAATAAGCTAGTGAGTTCTGCCGTACAAAAAGACAGACATGTACGTGAGCTTCAACCTGTAATAATAATATCACTGATTACATCAAAGCTTATTATTAGCTTCAACCTTTTAAGTATTTCTACAGACTTTGTACCCATCTAGTGTGAAATAATGTAAATGTGCCATAATGCTAGTTTTATGCTAACATCTCCTGTTTGCAGAGGTTACAGCCAGTCTAATATTAAAGTCATTTTGGATTCATTTAAAACAATAAGTCAGTGAGTCATGAATCATAATACAACTATTAAATTTGTGATTATTTTTTAACTCAACACCAGGGTGATTGGGTTTTGTGGCAAACAAATCATCAGCCACATCAGCATGACTAGCATACTTTGCTAACCTCTATCCTGTAGTTTAGTAAAGCTCTCATAAATAAATGATTAAGATAAAGATTTTCAACAAATAGTCTAATGTGGGATATGTTATATTGTTAACAATTGCTATCGAATTCTATCGTTACATCCTGCTGATTCCTGGTGTAAAAAGAGCAGAAGATAGGTGCTGGTTAAGCTAACATATTCTGTTCTTAGCTGGAAAACGAAATCTCACTAAGAACATTATATCAAAATCTCATGAGTGAGAAATTTTGGTTTACATAATTGAGTAAAAAAAAAAAAAAAATGCAAGGACCACTTCTAATTGTGAACCACTGCTAACTTATTTGTAGGACGTGGTTCATGCTAATGTCTAGCATGCTAGGCAAGGTTAAGTACAGAGTCATGTGGGATTTTCACAGTTCTTGTCATTGTCATCTATACGGCTTTATCCTGTGTACAGGGTTGTGGAGGGGGTCCTGTAGCCTATACCAGGAGATTTTGGGCACGAGGCAGGATAGGGTGGACAGGGTGCCCTGGACAGGGTGCCCTGGACAGGGTGCCAATCCATTGCAGGGCATACACACACTAACACACTGTGGGCAATTTGGGAACACCAATTAGCCTAATCTACATGTCTTTGGACAGTGGGAGGAAACCCACCAAGCACAGGAAGAACATGAGATGCACACAGACCCAAGGCGGGATTCGAACCTAGACCCAGGAGGTGCAAGGCAACATAGCGCTAGATATAACAGTGCTAACCACTAAGCCAATTACATTTTAAAACAATTATTAAGCGGATCCTATATACAGTACTGTACATAGGCGTTCTCGGCAGTATTTCGGGACACTCACTACCCATCTGTCAATCCGAACAATGTTATAAATGTGCTCCAGTGAGTAGATCTTGGATAAGTGCTCTTACTTAGGAGCACTTTTTACCCAGCTGTCAAAGCAAATAGGACAGGTGGCATGGACAATCAGGACACCATGTCCTGTCCACACCGTGCGCATGCTGGCTTTAAAGTTCTGACCAAAATCTCACTGAGCACAGTATTCTCTCCTGATGGTGCTGTTACCATAGCGACAGGGGACGGGATGCGGAACGGCACGCTGTCCAACGGTTCTTTCTCGCTCGTAGTGCAGAGAGCAGGGCATCTTGACTTTTATAGGGTGAGAGTGAAAAGAGCTGCGAGTTCTATTGTCCAGGAAAACAAGGGAGACGCAAGAAGACACCAGGATAGGAGAGTTTAAGAAAAGACTAATAGATATAATGTCAGCTTTAACATGGACATGGATATATATATACTGTATATATTTTTTTATTCTATAATTTGTTAAAGTATTCTTCAGTTTGTCAAGCAAGGGGAACTTTTAGGTAGTTGAGAAATGAAATATTCAAAAACCAACTTTGAAGAACCTCATTATACAAGAGTTGAGGTTATAAAATTGATTTCATGTTTACGAGGGGCGTTCAAGTCAAACTGGGACTATCGATTCCGCAGAATCACAGAGGAAAACACTTGATTATGGAGTAAAAGCAGTAACTTATAACTTAGCTGATGCTTTGCGTCACAGCGCACCACATCATTGTTGATTTTTTGTGTTTTATTCCTTACTAAGTTAAGTAAGAAATATGTAGGTTCAATTAAATAAAGACGAGCGTTCAAGTTAAAGCAGGACTTTTGAGTTTGCAGAACAGAACCCAGTTATGAGAGTTTAAAAAATCCTTTATTTCTCTATATAATCCCCTGCTACACTAAACACTTATTGCAGTGATTCATTAGCGCCTGGAAAGTTTAGGGTGGAAGGTGGAAAGTTTTCTCAGAGCCGTGATCATGCAGCCTGTTTCATGTCTGAAACGCTGGCCTCCCAGGAACACGTTTAATGACCCAAACATGTAGAAATGGCTTGGAGTGACTAAAATGATTGTGTGTATGGATCCCACAGTCGGTTTTTATGCTTTCAATTAATATTATTCACAAGGAATTTTGATATTATTCACAAGTCCCAGTTTGACTTGAATGCCACTTGTAATATGAGAAAAACTAATAAATCTTTCAACCTTGCTCTTTAGGAGTATAGAACCCTTATACATCTAGAGAAATACTTTGGAAGAACCTTTTCCATTCTAAAAAAAATACCTACACTCTGAATTGTTTCGATTGAAACAGTTTTAATGTCTACTCAGCAGTTAAAACAATACATATATCGTTTTTTTCCTCCGTACAAAATGTCACAATCAACATTGTTATATAAAGTGTACATCTATTGTCTTCTATGAGAACACGTAGGACAAAACAATGCAGCAGCACTTCAGGTCTCTGCGCCTTCTGACATTCCCAGTCTGTAATTTAATTATTGCCTGACATTCGGTCCTTATGATATTAAATCCCAAATCCAGGTCTGGAGAATGTAAGAAGATGGGCTGAGCCGCCTGACTGACGTTTGCGTTTAGACGCTTGAGACAAAGTTCTCAGTGTCTGTCCGTCCAGCTCGGGCCTGACTCATCAGGTTGTTATGTCTGTCTCTCCACATGACCCTGAGAATCGCTTTCTGTCTCCTGGTGGAAAGAAGGGAATTCGACTGTCGCGGAGACTCTGGAACGGGGCGCTAATTGAAAACAGCATGTATTTGATTATTCATGGGATATGGCCCGAGTTTCAAGTAGTTCATTGTAGGTTTTAATGTTCATCAGGATAACGTCGTTATAGCCTGGTAATAATGGAGGGTGTTGTTATGGGGATCGATGAAGTGCTGCGCTAGATGTTAGTCTTCCTTAACGTCAAATATTGTCGGCACTGCAATCTTAGAAATTAGGCAACAAACTTTAACGTCACCTTCATATTTGGACCCTAAGGTACATTGACGTACACCACAAGATCCAAAAGTAATGTAAAGTTTGTTACCCTTACTTTCACAAGTACTAAAACTTTACAAGTCTCCACCACAGTTAAATCTGCTCAAAGCTCTTGTCCAATATTTCGGGACACGTATCGGCCATGTCGAAAACGTTTGCATTCACTTATTCGGCATGAGCCTTTTATCCAAAGTTGCTTATAGGACCCAAAAAGCCCAAAAGTGGAGATTGGGACATTGCTATCATTCCACACAATCCTGACCTACGGTGCACCTCAGCTTCTATCTAACCACCCTTAAGGTTTTTATTTTTTTAGAGAAACTTCTAAATGACCTACAACACCAAGTTACCCCAAAAGAAAAGGCTCCAAGTTGGACCCCATGTGTGTGAAGATAAGAACTGTCCAATAAACCCTTGGGGAAGCTTTTTCTAAGATTGTAGAACTTAGGGCTCACGTGATAACACACTGGCTAGTCTGTTCCCTCTTAGCCACGACCTAAAACTGTGAAATGATACCAAACACTCTGCAGATGCAATCGTACCTACTGAACCGTTACTTTGATAAGTACGGACTGTTACTGCAAAAGTGCTAATGTCAAAGGTTTTGCATTTCTAGTTTATGATTCGTCTTGTAGCTAGCCACCCGAAACATCTGGTTCAAGCATCTGGGCTGTTCGACTACATTTGTGTTAAGGTTGAGATTCCGTAAACCCGATTCTTTTCAGCTTGCCGCTCGGACCGGATTTGTCCTCGCTTGTCAGATTTGATAAAAGCCTCCACCAGATGACAGGACGCAAGCGTAACACGGCGTGACAGATGCAGTAATCAGTGTCACATGCGGGTATGCAGGTGACATGACATCAGAACCTCGAATAGACCCTCGTGTCTCTGGAGAACGACACAAGCCGCAACAAAGAATAAGTTTGTCAAGATTTAATCAGAAATAAAATAGCCAGGAAGCATTAAAGCACATTCGACACCCACTTGTCGACCTGCTTCCAGTATAAACTAGAACTACACACTTGAGCCGCGGGCGATTAGACGTATACCGTTAAACAGACCCAAAGCATTGCTGTTTTAGAGCCGATCGATGTGAAAGGTCTTAACTCCATTGCTGAACGTCTGAGAATTGATTGCTTTAGACTGAACAAACTGATCTGCAGCTTAGTTGTGGAAAAGTGACCTGAAGTGACCTGTGCAATCAACTTTTAAGACAAAAGACAGGACATACTCAGGACTCATAATCTTACATACAGTTCTGAAAGTGCAAAAGTTTTGACCCCCACCTCAATTCTCTGTATTAAATTAAGTGATAAAGGTGAAGGTAAAGAAATGGGATTGAATGTTTTGCTGCAAAGGATAGAATAATATATATATATATATATATTTTTTTTTTAATGTAAGCAGCGACCTCATTTCCCCTCTCATCTGTTCCAACTACTCAGCATTCAGCATCTGTCATCATATGTTTCTCATGCCTTGTTTTTTTTTTTTTTTTTTAATTCTTGAATGATTCACAGGTCACTGTGTGCCTTAATAAATAAAAAACATTTCTCTGAAACTGCTCGGGTACAGGGACTGAACTGAAAATGAGTCTGGCCCTTTGGAAGCAACATATAAAAAAATTGAAGTGGGGTCAAGACTTGTGAAAATATGAAGTGGGGTCACAGCACTGTATTTCTTTGGTCTCATGCGCTTAAACTACTAATGCACACTCGTGCTGGTGGCTCACTCTGGAGTGCTGCTGAAAACACGACGTCGGTCTGTATCTCAGGAATGCATTTGTGTACCAACATCAAATTTATAAGCAATAAGACATGAATCAGGATCTTGCCAATGCTTGTGGCCTTCAACTGAACAAACCCATCTCAAACGTTTTATTACAATATCGAATAAAACAGATCAAGAATTAACTTCCTCTATTCCACAGTCCACTCGGCCTCCTAAATCCCCCCATTAATTCAACTAGTCCCAGGTATTCCTGAGAACCGTTTCTCTCATTGTCTATCGATCAACCTACAGAACTGCCATAACAGATGTCACGTCGTCTGTCTCTCTGCCTTGAGAAATTGTCTTTAAGTGCATGACAGCAGCACCATCTCCTGGACTGGAGCATCATGACACGCTGTTCATCATTTGAAACAAGAGACAGAAGCAAAAAGGATCATGAAAAATGTTGCTTTTATTACACTGAATTGTCATATTGTATTAAAAAAAATGTGAAATAGGAAGCCAAAGGGGAAAAAAAAGAAAGAAAAAAAACACTGTAGTGGGGGATGTGGGGGTTTAAACACAATTAATCTCCGTTCTCCATTGGGCTTTCTTGGGACGTTTCATCACTCTCCATCTTCTCATCATCTGCCAAAAAGAAATAGGAAAATAATAATTAATTCTGCTGATAGAAATACAGGACGTAAATTGTTACTAAATTGCGCTGTGAAATCTGAATAAAACCAGCAAGTCTAGCACAGTTAAAGATTTAAAATGTTCAGTGTTTGATCTAGATATTCAAGCGAACAACAGATCTTCCAAAAAGCTCCTTTTAATCAGCATCCATCTTAGTGGTTCCACAGAAGTTCCGACTCACTTTTGAGAGTCTGCTGAAGCTCCTGAATGGTACTGAGAAGGACGTGGAACTGTTTCTTACGCAGCTCCAACTAAGAGAAGGGGAAAAGAGAAGCTGGACATTAGGGATGATTTTTTTTTGTGGGTGAAAAAGTGAGGAGAATTTTAAAAGACCTTACCTTATCTTCTACATTCTCTTTGATTTGTGAAAGGTGCTGTAGTTCTTTGTCCAGCGCTTCAAGCTGCCTGTGATGACAGAATCATACTATATCACGAGTTCCTATCAAAACTCTGGAGAGCTAATTAAAATATCATTAAGTCATTGGGTCTAGGGGTTTAATTAACGAGAAATTATACTCACTGCATCGTTTCGTGTCTGTCTGGGTGTTGCTGGATGACTTTTGCCAAAGCATCATATTCTAAAAAAAAATCATGATAAAAAAAAAAATATATATATATATATATATTTAATATGAGAATAACAAACAGCTTCTTGTGCCCTTCATAGGGTCCCTACAGTTTGGGAGACATAATGGCATTTATTATGAAATGTAATTGAATTTAACTGAATAAGACTCTTATAAGGCCAACAGAAGTTTTAACACACATATATAGACAGAGAAACAGAGAAAAGAAGAATAAGTGGTCATACCTTGGCGGTTCTTTCGTATCCTTTTCGCTCTCTGGATCTCTTTTTTGCACTCTGCGATTTTCTCATGCGCAGCTGAGATGCTTTGCTCTGCATAAAGGAAACAGACCAGACATGAGCTCGAACCTCAAGGTGCTCTAATTCTATCTAATTGTAAATGGGAGCTACTGTTTAAACTCCTATACACTCCTATATTTAACTGCTCTGATTGACTTTTTAAAGATCCTTGGGCCATCAAATACTGGACCTGCTCCTACACATAATGTAGGTTTCGACCTGAGGAATAAACGAAGCCTCACGAATAGTAATTTTTAGCTTCCTGTAATCAATAAGATTAAAACAAGCTAGGTTTTGCTGTTCTTCTTTTTTACTTGTATAGTTAAGGAGTATTTATGAGAGTTATAGTGAGTTAAGGATTATTTAGGAAAAATCACATCAGTAATGGAGAAATGTTTGAGCGGACATGAAGTCTGGTGAGAAGAAAAAGTAAATGAAAGAAAGCCAGCTGGCTATGTTGGTTTAAAAAAACAAAACATGATCTCTACTCCAAGTTGCGGTTCTTTGTCTAATGAGATGTTGTATAAAGGTAAATCCACAGTCCAGTGTTTCTTACTGTAGGTAGGAACTAAAGCTGTGAGAGGGGAAACTTACTAAAAACCTCATTCCACAAGATTTGTCCAAATGGCTGATTGTTACTTTAAGGCATTACATTTAATTTGCACAGAATTCACATTTGTCTCAAATTGGGACATCCCGCCCTCACCGATGTCTTCGTAGATTTTTTCATAGTTCTCCATCTCCTTCAAGTTCATGTCGTACACCAAGAGCGTCTTTCCCATCGAAAACTCGCACTGTGACAAGCTTCCCAGCATCCTCTGGTACTGAGCAAATCTGTAGGGAAAAAAAAGAAAGAGAATTGAGAAAACAAATGAGAATTGGTTCCCTGTTGAGTCTGATTCCTCTTGCCATCTCAGAGAGTTTTTCCTTGTCACCATCAGGGACGATCTGATCATTAAAGATTAATACATATTTCCTCACACTTTTCAAACTCATTTCCACAATATTTAGATTCTGTGGAAGCTGTTGACCATTGTTAAAAGCACTAAATGAATAAAACTGAAATTAACTGAACTGAAAGAACAAATAACTAATCTGTAACAAGCTCTAAAAGCTGAGGTCTGGATTTAGTCACCCTTCTTCCGGCGTCACATTCGAGTGGCACCATTTGATGAAGCTTTTCAGGAGGACGTTGATGCGTCTGTCATCTCCGGCTCCGTCGCCATCAATAAGCAGACGTTTACGAATGACCTCGTCTGGAACGGAGACAGGCACATGAAAAGCGTAAGCACGATGATACACAGGTGGAGGACTTAATATATCATTGCTATTAACAGGATATTAGAAAAAAAAAAGTGTGACTTTCCCTTATATAAACTATATGGGTGGGGGTGTGCAACAGCACATTAAGTTGTAATAATTGTGTTCTCGATTTCTAACTGTTTAAAATCCCAGTTCTTTGCTTTCCTGAAAACTATACTGTAATAGGACGTGGGCTGTATCCAAAATCACTCCCACTTAGTGATAATAAGTGCACTAGATAAATAATAAGCCCCGTTATGTCTCAACATTGTAGGAACCCTATGAAGGGCACAAGGAGCGGTTTGTTATTCGCCACTTTATTAGACTTACAAGCTAAATCTTATTACTTAGCATAACGTTAAGCGATAGCTTATAACTGAGTTACAGAGGTTGAAGTTAACTTAGATATTTTTACTATTCTATTTTAATTACCATTCCCATATCCGCTTGGAAATTATTTAATATGTATTACTATGAAGTCAGTAATAACCAAGCTAGCTATGTAGCTTCAACTCGGCTAATCTGTTAGCTACACACCTAGCAAGGGTCTTCTTCTTCTAAAAACCTCTGTAAATCAACAGTTTTTTTCAGTCGACGTTTGAAAAACATATTTTTCTTTTCTTTTTTTGTACAAATAATAATTTTACGTAATAAACATAAACCGGGTCTTACCATCAGTTATGGTGCCCATTTGTTCCTCTGTGTGTATTGAGAGTTTTCGATAAAACTTTATTGAAACCCCCGGGAGGAACATTACTCACTGATTAAAACAGTCCCCTCTGTGGACGCATCCTTTATTACACTCACTGCTAAATTCATTCACACTGTTTTAGTTTATGACTAGCGTACGTTTGAAGAGTTTGTAAAAATAGGTAAAAGGTTGAAGCTAAAAATAGGTTTAATGTAATCAGTGATATTATTATTTATTATATATTTCAGGTTGAAGCCCAGGTACACTGTCTTTCTGTACAGCAGAACTCTCTGCCTAACTTATTAATACAAAAAAAAATTCACATTTTGTAAGGTTGAGAATCATACACCTTGTTTATGCTGAGTTGTACTTCATTAGTCGTCAGTCAAATACATTCCCTGTTCGGTAATCAGAGAGTGAATCACAGATGAGAAGTCAAAAAAGTAGATTGGATAAAGATTTGTCTTAAAACAGCGCTGTTATTTCAGCGAAAGTGAAAATATGAACGAATCCCGGTAAAAATATTCAGTTTAGTTTTACTAATTAATATCGATTGTTGCAGGTGCTTGTTGAGCAAGTAGCTTATTAGTAGATTATTTTAAAGTAGATTACTAAATTCGGTACATAACTGTTCATAACATCACTTTTACTCAACATTTTGATTTTATTTATGATGCAGGTTTAACTTCAGAAAAATACCCCAAAATACTGGCAAAGTTTAATTTTTCTCCAGTCAGCTTTGGATGCTGTGACAAAATCTGTCTGGACCGACATAAAGGCATACAGACAGAACATTTTCTGAGACTGGTTTCTGGTCCTCCAATTTATGAAACATAAAGATCATTGAAAGAGTGAGTTCTGACCAATGTACAGACGAAATAATTATTTTATTTTTATACATAATTTTAAAACTAAACAAAATCCAAAACAGGAAGGAAACTCTATTACGGTCTATAGAAGAAAATATATATTATTACTATTGTTGTTGTTGTGCATTGTGCCTAATATCTACTCATATCCATGCATTTATTTTTCATTTCACACTATGTATATTAAAATAACAAACTGAATATTTGGTAGCTAATTATCACATTGAAACCTGAGGAAAAACAAACCAAACCCCTTTTTCGACATTGCAAACCGCGTCTTGTGCTCTAAGTGTTCTGGGATAGGCTCCAGGCCCCCTGCGACCCTGCAAACAGTTTAAAGCGGTTTAGACGATAATTTCCCACTTTAAGCTGTTTGCAAGGTCGCGGGGAGCCTGGAGCCTATCCCAGAACACTTAGAGCACAAGACAGGGTCCACCCTGGACAGGTGTTATTGTTTTAGTAATGTATTTAATGATTTCTACAGAAGGTCAGTATGTATGCATTTGTTTGCAATATGAAAAGGCCAGTTAACCTAATCTGCATGTCTTTGGATTGTGGGAGGAAACCAGAGTAGTCAGAGGAAACCCACCAAGCTCGAGGAGAACATGCAAACTCCACACACAGTGTCCGAGGCAGGAATCAAACCCTCAGGTGCTAACCACTACACCACCACGCTGCTTGCTTTGAGTTTCATAGGTTAAAATTTTTTTTAATAATTAGTCATCAAAGAAGTGAAACTGATCAAGCACTGAATATACTAATAAAATCAACATGTTCTGTAGAATAAATGGGATCCTATTAGCGCTATTGTTACTTATTTTATGAATTCTTAAAAAATACATAATATTTATTTATTTATTAATTCATGATGCCTGTTCTCTCTAGTGACTTTTTTCATGTATATAGTGAATATGTTGCATAAAAAAAGAATAAAAATGTGATGTTTTCTTGCTGGTCTGCTTGCATGTGTTTTGTAATCTATCCAACTATCTATCTATCATTTCTCTGCCATTTATTAATGCCTTCATTTGTTTGTTTAAATTCACTTCTTATTTATTTTGTTCATTTGTTTCCCATTTTATTCTTAATTTATTAATGTATTTATTTACTTATTTTTATGTCGTTATTTAGTTCGTTACTTAGCTGTTTTCTTCTTCATTTCCTGTTTATTTGTTTACTTCCTGATTCTCTGGAACTATTTGTTAGTCTCCCATTTGTTTTGTTTTTTTCTCGTTCACTTTCCCTCGCGTCAGGATTGGTCAGCTGGCGGACCAATCAGCGTGCTGTTTGTGAGTTCGAACTCCTCTCCGGCCAATCACCGTGCGCGATTCGCGTTCAGCCGTATTACGGGTAGGGGCTGTAAACACGCCCGTGCCCGGTTGACAGGCGGACAGCGGCGGCGGAGCGATGAGCGGCGTGGTGCGCATGCGCGCTGGCTGATGTGACGCGCTCGGTCCCAGAATGCTGCCTGGTAAACAGACATGGAAGCACCTGGTGAAGACCTCCAGAGTCCCTGAGCACCGCGCCGCCGCTCCGCGTTCCTCCTCCAGCCTCGTTCTGTGTCTCCTCTAACGGCTCAACACATCAGCTCGCTCTCGGAGCCTGGCTCGGATCTCTGAGCTCCGGGACAGTAGGTAAGAGAACAAAGATGACAGCGGCGTTAGCTGCTAATGGCTGTTCTGCTTCTCGACAGGGGCAGTTTGGATGCTAGCGATGCTAATGCTGGGCTGCAAATGGCTTCGGTTAGCACCGCGGAAGCTAACCGCACCGCAGAGAGTCGGGGTTTCATGCTAACAGGCTAACGGTGCAGTTAGCAGAGAAGCTAACCTGCTACTAGCGCCCTCCCTCCCCCCTTTCCCGCTCCTCCTCCTTCTCAAACGGCAGAAACATTTTATTTTAGTGACGTAATTCTTGTCTAAGTTTAAATCTTATTCGCTTTTAACGGCGTGATTTTTCCACGTGACACTGTCGCACATTCCCTCAGTTTATTCCCTGCACTTTTCTTGTTTCTTGTTTTTTGTTTCGCCATGTTTTTTTTTGTTGTTGTTGCTTTCACTCTGTCCAAGTGCACTTGTTCTAGGGAAGTGACTAGAGCAGACCTCTGAATGAATGGAGGAATGACAGCTGACCAACAGGGACAAAAACAAACTTTTAGAAATGATGTTTATAACAAAAGCAACAACTTATTTATATGTGAAAAGGTTTAACAGATGAACATGTAAAGAATTTATAATGAGAAACTCCTGATTTCATTCTCTATTCACACACAATTTATGTGTATTAAACATTTATACATGTATTAATAACATGATCGTTATCTTTATATATATATATATATATATATATATATATATATTCATCTTCTCATTATTGCTCTTGAATAGAAAACTGTAAAATGAAATTCTTGCGTTTTACTCCAAATGATGGTGTTTAGGACATTATGCAGTAAATCAAGTGCGTTATTCTAAACAGCTGGTAGTGATCCAGGATACAGTCCAGACGTCTGCACTGGCTGCTTTAAACAGAACTTTTATATGTTGTTATGACTTTACAGTCAGGATTTTTATCATAATATTCGATCAGGGATATTCTATGTAGAAGTATATCATTACATTACTATATACATGCATACACACAGTACCAGCCAAAGGTTTGGACACAAGGTTTATGGGTTTATTTTCTACATACCAGAACAATACTGGATTTTTATGGCATTATGTAATTAAGTAACAATACCAACAACAATAGCAGTCAGTTGTTATTTTAAGACACGAAGGTCAGCTGTTCTGGAACAGTTCTTGCCAGAACAGTATTGTCAAGTGCATTTGCAAAACCCATCAAGCACCATGATGAACCTGGCTCTCATGAATGAAGACCTTCCCAGGAAAGCAAGACCAAAACTGACCTCTGCTGCAAGTTCAATCTTTTGACTGGAAGAATGTGTGTGTGTGTGTGTGTGTGTGTGTGTGTGTGTGTGTGTGTGTTGTGTGTGTACCGATCAACCATAACATTAACACCACGCCAGGTGAACTAAACCATTTTGGTCAAGCTGGTGACAGGATCATGGGCATCCAAGGCTCACCCATGCCCACGAGGACCAAAGGACAGTCTGTCCGGTCCAATCCCACAGAAAAGCCAGTGCAGCAGAAACCGATGAAAAAAAAATCATGCTTGTGATAGAAAGGCACCAGAATACCCAGTGTACTACCGACCACTGTGTACAGGGACCAGTAGGCAAAGAGTCCAAGGCTGCAGATTCGGCCTCCAAACTCCACAGATCCATGTTTGATCCAAGGACGCTGTACCCAACAAACCACAGCACCCAAATGATCCACTTCCAACATCCTGGCGCCAGACACCACAGCACACCACTAGAGGTCTTGTGGAGTCATGCCCCGGTGGCACAAAGGGGAACCCGAAACCTAGGTGGTGTCGATGTTAATGGTTTTAATGTTATGGCTGATCTGTGTTTTTCTGATCCTGAGCCTGTGTTAGAATTCTGTGTATTAGAATTGCGTGTTGCCAGTAAAATAGAGCGCTTCCTAAACTCAGCTCGGTGGGGAATCATTTTTATTTTAACCAGTTACGCAAACTGCAGGCCTGTGGTCACGCTGACTAACCACCTTACACCGAAACCATTTGCATAAATGCCATTTCCGCTGCTTGTGATAATGTCAGGCGTGGCGTATAACATTTTAAAGCAATATTACTTTTCTTTTTCAGAGGAGTGACCTTTAGGTGTGTTCTTTCTTATACGCATACCCTTTCGATTCCCGACATCCGCAGACTATACCGCTATACTGTATCATGCACATTTACTTAAAATTACAGACAGCCATTAGTACTGAATTCACCTGCGCTATCATGTATCAAAGCTTAAAATGTGTTAAAAAGCCTGAAGAGTTTTTTTAGCGCTGTTTTTTTTCTTTTTTCTTTGTTTGGGAAAGGGATTAACGAGACGGGATGCCAACTGCAGAGAGCTCTCAGGTGGTTAACCAGGGATAGCGCTTATTGGATCGGATTACTCTGTAGCGGCGGGTTGCTCCATAAGTAGCTCATGTACCAGAAAGCCACAACCAGATTCGCTTGGCTTTCAGCCGAGTGGCGTCTCCTGTTGGCAGACATGCGGCCGACTTCCTAAATGGCGGTCGTTGCGCGTGGACGATGAAAACAATACGATCAGCTTTCTCTCTCTCTCTCTCTCTCTCTCTCTCTCTCTCTGCCTCTGCCGTGTGTCTGCAGGTCCTGTGTTCAGCACTTGTGGCCGAGCGGTATCACCAAAGCCGATGAGGATCTGCTGATTTGGGGTGCGGAGAGCTGTTTTTCACTTTTCAGTAGGTATGAGACGTTTTTTGCCCATAAGCTGCTATTTCGCAACCCTCTGCAGGTTAAAACAGTCAATGCGCTCTAATAGCAGCGTCAGATATTCAGATCTGCAAAGAATAAAACACTTGGAGACATGCATTTTGACTACAATTGCATTTTGTTTTAATTTGACGATCAATGAGGTGATGTACTTCCTGTCCATTTGTGGTTATGTTAGTTTGTAGAACATCTCCAAAACATTTAATCACTCACTTTATAGAAGGTATAAACAGTCGTTCCCTTCACAAGGCTTTTTTTTTTTTTAATCTCTATGTTAAATTTAAGAAAAAAATGCATGATGCACAATTTGGATCATGTGAACTCAGTTAGAGGGTCTGGGATGAGGTCAGGATGATCACCACGAAAACACACATATTCATGCATGGTTAGTTGGACTCATTCGCTTTTTTGCAGCATTTCAAAGGCCAACGCTGTCATAACAATTAACATCCAAGACAGTTTCCAAGTGTTATCAGGTCACACTGAAAGCAGAGGCGATGTGTAGCAGTTAATAGATTTATATAGGGTAAGCAATGGTTTGGCTCTGATTCAACTTTGATTTGACTCTCGTTTGACTCTGATCCAGTTATCATTCAACTATGATTGACACTTGTATTTGACTCACGATTCTCGTATCTTTTGACTTTGATTCGAATTTGATGCGACTCTTGCTTGACTTTGATTTGACTTTTGCCTGATTCGACTCTGATTTGATTCTTGCACGACTCTAATTCGAATTTCGCCTGAATCAGATTTGACTCTGATTCCCCTCTGATTTGACTCTTGCTTGACTCTGATTAGACTTTGGCCTGACTTTGATTCAACTCTGATTTGACTCTTGCTCGACTCTGATTTTACTCTCGTTCAACTTTGGCTCAATTCTGATTTTAACTTTGTTTGACTCTGTTTCCACTCTTGTTCGACTCTCGTTCAACTATGATTTGACTCTGATTCGATTTTCGTTTGACTCTGGCTCGATTCTGATTTGACCCTCGTGCGACTGTGGGGAGTGAACTAAGCACGCCGTGTGTTTTGGGCTGTAGATATGAACTGCTACATAGAGCCATATGACACAGTTGTAGTGCTTCAGAATTGTCATGTGTTTAGAGACCATTCCTGGATTTTTAAAAACATACTTGTTCTCCATTTTTGTATGATTTTTCTATGCATTTGGTAAAGGTTTTCACAAAATTTTGACTACTGAACGAAAGAGATTTGTTTTTAACCTCACATACCCTTCCTTCTTGTGTTTTTCATTCTTTTTTTTGTATTGCATGCTGTATGGTGTGAAACTAAATCCTACCAATCAAAAGAACCAGTTAAGCTGTGATTCCGACTTCTTATCACAACAAACGAAAAGGTGTTAAAGCGTCCAGAGAAATCCAAGCTGACCATCAGATGCTGTCAAGCCGTCGTTGCACACCTGCAGCTGACTTGTGCCAGCGATGTGGAACGGACCATAAAACTACAGGCAACAGTCAGCCGCAGGTGTGCATCGATGGCTCGAATTGGCATATGTGGCCAGCCGGAGATTAAAAAAAAAAAATTATTATGGTGTATGAAAATACTACAGACCCTATTGTTTTTATCTACGCAAATGAAATGACTTTTGTTTTGTTCTCTCTGCGCGTAGGTCCATCTCTCTCACACGTCCGCTAGAACTCGGAGGAGGCGAGGCTGGCGTGTAGGTTGTAGATTGGAATGGGTACCAAAGCTGCAAAAAGATTTATTCGTAACACACAGCATATCAGAATAAACAAACAGTGCACACAGGAAGCCAGGGTTAATGAGAATAAGAGTATATTAAAAGTCAGGCTGTATAGCGTTGTCAGTTTCTTGATTGCTGCCTTTTTAAACTCCTTTTATAAGTGTATTTTTCTCTAAAGCAAAGGTTTCAAATGTAGCACACACCATGACCAAAAGTATACGGACGACTGCTCTTCACACCCATATGTAATTCTTTGTCGAACTGTTGCCTTGAAGCCGGAATCACATGATGCTCTTTGTATGCTGGAGCATTACATATTACCTTCACTGGAGCCAAGAAGCCCAAACACCTTCTACCACGACAAAAAGCCTCGGTGCACAAAGTGTACTCCACGAAGACACGAAGTGAGGAAGAAATCGCGTGTCCTGCTGCACAGACCCACTGTTTCATCTATTACCCACAATGCATTTCAACAATGTACAGGTAGTGGTGCTATAGGCTTTAGCTCTCACTTTATCTCAATCTTAACATCGATGCAGCTGCACTTTAATGTTTTGGTCTGTCCAGCACTTTTATTTAAATTTCGTAGATCACTACCTAAACCGAACCCGAGTCTCTGCTGTGACTTGTGTAGAGCTGCATTGCATTCTGGGACCGAGAACCCAGCACTAATGCCAACTTCTCCACCTCTTAAAATGGATTTCCCATGAGCTATTGATTTTTAAAAAAAATTTTTTTTACATTTTTTAAAATTGTTTTGCTGAATTTATTTTTTTCCCCCTTCTCTTATTAAACGTCACTGGAAGTAGATGCATGCCTCTGACACAACTACTTGCAGAAACTAAAGAAAACACACCGTCATCCAAGTACATGATCAGCACCACAGCCACTAAACACATCAGATATATTTCAGTATAAACACATCTGTGCTTCAGGGTGTTTTCTGAGTGTCCTTGGAAGTGGAAATCAGTTACACCAGACCTTGGGTTCGTATATGCAAGTTGTGTGTATTTGATTTGTGTACAGTAAAGAGCTTCTCGGCGACGCTTGAGCGTGTGTGTGTGTGTGAAAGTGGGATTTTTCTACAGTAGCTCTGTTTTCCTGAACAAAGACGCACACGGGGAGTAATCGGAGCGCGCGCGCGTTCGAGCCCCTGCGTTTTGCTGAGTCACGTGATCGCGGCCGAAGTTTTAATCCCTCAGTAAAGCGCGCTCGGTGTGATTGATCCGGTTCATCTCCGCCGCGATGCGAGCGCACACCGAGAGTCCTGAGCTCAGCTCGGAGCTGGAGGAGGAAGAGGAGGGGGGAAATCATCGCCGATTCGCCCCTCGGTGTGTTTAACCCGAGCGCTGACTGGCTCTCTGTGTGTGTGTGTGTGTGTGTGTCTCCCCGTTCTAGCGGTGAAGCATGTCGGAAAGGGCCGAGGAGGGCGAGCCGCGGGCGGAGCAGCGCGCCAGAGCGCCGCCCAGACACCAGCAGCAGCGGACTGAAGGCGCGTCAGCAATGGCGGCCATCGGCGAGCGCGCGGCGTCTCTCCCGAGTCCGGAAGTCATGCTGGGCCAGGCGTGGAGCTGCTGGGTGGACGCCGTGAAGCTGCACGCGACCGACGGTGAGTCCTCCAGCCGTAACCCATAGCAACGAGTGGGGAAAAAAAATGAAAGAAGGCAGCCGGCGGTAAAGCAGCGACAGAGCAAATGTTTACCCGAATATCAGAGTCACATCCAGTCAGTCACTCAGTCTCAGCACACCGGGCTTACAGTATATACCACACACTGTTTATATACCACACACTGTTTATATACCACACACTGTTTATATACCACACACTGTTTATATACCACACACTGTTTATATACCACACACTGTTTATATACCACACACTGTTTATATACCACACACTGTTTATATACCACACACTGTTTATATACCACACACTGTTTATATACCACACACTGTTTATATACCACACACTGTTTATATACCACACACTGTTTATATACCACACACTGTTTATATACCACACACTGTTTATATACCACACACTGCTTATATACCACACACTGTTTATATACCACACACTGTTTATATACCACACACTGCTTATATACCACACA
>JAAGKR010001127.1:120064-138278 GCA_011419295.1 Clarias macrocephalus
TATGCAGAAAAGCACCTCATGCCCACTGTGAAGTATGGAGGAGGATCAGTGATGCTTTGGGGCTGTTTCTCTTCCAGAGGCCCTGGGAACCTTGTTAGGGTGCATGGCATCATGAATGCTTTGAAATACCAGGACATTTTAAAGCAAAATCTGGTGGCCTCTGCCCGAAAGCTGAAGATGGGTCGTCACTGGGTCTTTCAGCAAGATAATGACCCAAAACATGTGGGCAAATCTACACAGAAATGGTTCACCACACACAGAATCAAGC
Source organism: Clarias macrocephalus (assembly GCA_011419295.1). Lineage (NCBI taxonomy): Eukaryota > Metazoa > Chordata > Actinopteri > Siluriformes > Clariidae > Clarias > Clarias macrocephalus. The sequence goes on from JAAGKR010001127.1 coordinate 120,333, forward strand.
TCCTCCCATGGCCATCTCAGTCCCCAGACCTCAACCCCATTGAAAACCTGTGGAGTGAGCTGAAGAGGAGAGTGCAGAGGAGAGTCAGGTCACTGGATGATTTAGAGACATTGTGCAAAGAGGAATGGTCGAAGATCCCTCTTTCTGTGTTCTCTAATTTTGTGAAACATTATAGGAGAAGATTAGGTGCTGTTATGTTGGCAAAAGGGGGTTGTACAAAGTATTAAACATCAGGGGTGCTAATAATTGTGGCACCCATGATTTGATGTAAAAGAATTATTTCTTAATGTGGGATTTTTTTTCCCACTGAATAAATGCACTTGAATTAAAGGTTGGAATTTACTCTTTTTTTCCATTGTGGTCCTGTTATGTAGAACAAAACTGAATTTTTTAGAATTTAAAGAATATGTTTTATCTAGGGGTGCCAATAATTATGGAGGGCAATGTATATTATATGTCCCTGAAAACAGTTTGTCACCTACTGTTAATACAGTACCACTCACTCTCGATCCTGCTTTATACAGGGTCGCAGGGGGCCTGGAGAATATTACAGGATACACCCTGGACAGGGTGGCAATCCACTGTCATACACACACTCATTCGCACGCTATGGGCAATTTGGGAACGCCAATTAGCCTAACCTAAATGTTTTTGGACTGTGGGAGGAAACCGGAGAACCTGGGGGAAACCCACCAAGCACTGGGAAAACATGCAAACTCCATGCACACAGATCCCAAGGTGGGAATTTAACTCGGATCCTGGAGGTGCAATGCGGCGGTGCTGACAACTAACTCCCCACAAACGGGTTCGTGTTTCTTTGCTTTTTATTTTCTTTGCTAGAGGTTAGAAATGACAATTTCTGCCTCCTGGGTAAATGCAGCATAAGACTGGTTCTGCAATATAAGTGTAAGAGGGTTTTAAATAAAATCGGAAAAAATGCGCCCCTAGTTCAATCTTATTCTTATTTAGAGACATTGATATGGGCCCTTAAAACATTCCCTGCTCATACAGTATGTAATCATTTAATGGAATGTATGGAGCTCTTATCAAGACAAATTTTTACATTGCACTGCACATGCTCACCATGAGCAGAACAAAAATGCGAACTTAACTGTGAAGCAAATGAGGAAGATCTAAACCACAGGAGGCGAATAGAACATCAGGAGTGTGGGTGCAATCTAAATGGCGGCATGAAAAGGAAATGCCGCACTCAATAAAATGCTCATTTAAGTCTATGTGATTTCCTTCTCTGTCTAAAACATGCACATGCACACAGTAGCCCTTGGGGGAAAGGCTTGCTATTATGTAGGAGTGTTTCATGCGTTCATTTGTCTTCTTCCAAAGCTAAACATAACTACAATCCATCACTCAGTCAGTAACAAATACTGTGGAATACACACAATATATCACAGACCATAGGTTTGACAAAATCATCATGTGACACGTACTACACGGCCTTTGTATACAATACACGCAATGCATAAGGACTGCACACAACAAAACAAATGGATTGATATCATTGACGGATTAGGTTCTCTACGTACACACACTTCATAGCACACGAATCGATCAGTTTACACACCAAGAACAATCGCCATTTGGTACAAAAAAAAACAAACATATAAACCGGTGTCTAATGACATCATTCATCATTATGGATTGGACTGGACTGAACAGAAAAGTTAATTTCTCACCAAGGCAAACTATGTGAATTTTCACAAACATGTTATTTATTTATTTATTTATTCATATATTTATTAATAATTGATAGTGTTAGTCTTTGGACAAAGAATAGCTTCTAAATTCCGGTCGTGTTTATTTAAGTCTCTGAATTTAATACAGCTCCGTCTTCTGACTAGCAGCAATCTGGAGTATAGGTCATAAAATTGAAAGTTTAAACTTAAAAAAAAAAATCCTTGAGATCTTTTATTTTATTTATTTATCTTTGTGAAACTGAAAAAACTCAGAGGAAGTCCTTCAAGACAATAACCTGAGATCAAGATCAAACAAGAGGATCTACAGTATCTATCTATCTATCTATCTATCTATCTATCTATCTATCTATCTATCTATCTAAGAGGCATTTAAGAGTCGGGACATTTTAACTGTCTTGTGATTGAATGAACAAAACAGATTAAAATTTAGAGAAGATTTCAAACACGGTAAGGTGATTCATTAAAACATATAAATGCTGCAAACATTTGATTAATTAAAGAAGGCCATATACTGTACTGTGTCTGTGAATGAAGATCCCGGCTTAGGTGGCTCCTTGCCCACTGCAGTCCTGTTGCATGACCCAATTTTGACCAAGTTTTACAGTAGCTGTCAGACAGGTGGGTTCACATTTGCCGCTAGTACACAGAAGATTCATGGTCGACTCAAGGACTACAAGGTGTCCAAATCCTATGGATGCAAAACAAGCCCAAATCATCACCCCTCCACTGCTGCGCTTGACAGTGAGTACTGTATGAGGTGTTTCTACCAAAACATTGTGTTTGGTTTTCCACAAACATTGAACCATTGTTCCAAAGGATCCATTGGCCGTTGCTCCTTTTGTTGTGCCCTCATGGTTTGTTCAGATTCAGTTTTGCAGACCCGAGTCATGCTTTTATGTTCTTTGTAGAAAGAAGAGGCTTTCTTCTGGCAAGTCTTTCAAACAAACTATCTTCTTCTAATTGTACTGTCATGGACTTTGACATTTAACTTGCTCAGTGAGGCCGGTAAGGTCTGAGATGCAGCTCTTGGTTTTTTTGTATTGCTTTGGGCATTGCACAGCAGTGGCGGCTGGTGCAAAAAAATTTGGTGGGGCGCAAACAAAATTTAAATTAAACTTTTAATGCGCCTGTAAATAGGCATTTATCAGGTGATTGCGCATCATTACTACTAGTATAAAATAAAGGCATGACTCACATCGCATCCAGTCAGCAGCTCCGCTTGCCATAAGAAGTGCTGGAAAAGACTCGTTGAGAATGGTCCAATCACATGAGCCCAAATATTTTAAAACAATATGATTCACTAAGAACAAAAGTGGGAGGGTTCAGGGCGCACAGAGCTGCACCCCAAGGATGAATAATAATAAAGAATTATTATGTTAAATAATTACATGTTAAAGGAGCATTCTTCTCTGCCTAACTTGAAGGGGGCAGCGCCCCTGCGCCCCCTATTGACCGGCCGCCACTGTTGCACAGTCTGACCTTGGGTGGAATAGGAAATGCTTTCCACGTGTGAATAATCCTTCCCACTGTGGAATGATCTGGAAAGAATTATAAAACCATTTCCAAACTATTTGATGTGCAGCAACAATTGCTTACAGTATGTCTTGCCCTCTTGGCATTGTGTAAACATACACATGGATGCTTCCGACCAGCAAAGTGCCAAAACTTGTGCTTTTGGTTGAGGCCAATGATCAATTAATCAAGGGCTGATGATAAGCAGCACCTGGCTACAATCCTCTAGAAGCAGTAACGGGGTACTTAGTATTGCCAAAATGTTTTTTTATTTTTTTTTATTTTTGTAAGATAAGGAATTGCAAAGTAAAAAAAACAACAAAAAAAAAAACATATGGTGTAGTTTGTCTGAGGTTAGAGTGTCTGAGACCCACTATGTTCAGATAATTTTTTATTATGATTTTACACAAAAACACAGTAAGAAAGGGAGTACTAACTTTTGAACATACTGTATATATAATCCTATATATAAACCAATTCCAGTATTCTATTTCTGACTTAGTTCACTGTTTGTCATTCTCTGGATCCTGAACTTATTTTTGGTTTCCTGGTTTTTCAATTCTGGCTTTTCCCTGTCAGCTGTCTACTGATCACCTGCACTCCTGGCTGTTTTGTGCTCATGCTTTTTGCCTGACAATGTAGATCTGTTTGGCTGTCAGTATTTTTTTCCATAAAACTATTATTTGCAACTGTAGCCGTCACTGCCACCTGCCAACTTTTTGGCTTTTTGCCACTACAGTTGACAGAATTTACCTGTGCTTTATTAAAATATAGGCAGGTTTAATAATAAATATAGGAATTGATATTGTTTTGCAATCAGAACGTACTACATGAAACCCAAATCAGTAGTACAAAACCACAGTCAAAGTAAAAAAAATAAAATTATGCAACTGTAACTAATTTTAAAACGATCTAAGAATACACTGTACTGCAGTCCTTTTTAGTTTCGGTCCTGGGGGACCACTATCCTGCACATTTTAGTGCATCCAGAACATCTGATTTAACTAATCAACTAATTAACAGTATTTTCTTAATTGAAGTTGGTGTCGTAGAGAAGGGAAAACACTCCAATATGCAAGCAAGTGTTCCTCCAGGAATAAGATTGAAAACCACTGCATGACCTCATCCTAGTGCTGCAGTTCAATTTGTTCGAGTAGAAAGTTGGAAGCATGCAGCAGAAATGGTAAAAGTCATGGATCACTTCTTAGCCCACATGTTAGCTTTGTTACCAGAACCTCAGATGGACCTTTGCTAGATAATAACCTATACAGTATCACAGTAGTTTTGTTTCATAGCTCTTAATATAATACTAGATTATATAATATTATTATATTATTATTATGGAAATTTCATGCAGAGGTCTGTGTGTGGAAAGTAGGCATAATTCAAAGGGTTCCTAACAAACCATACACACCTTTATGACTAAACCGGTACTTGTACATTTAACAATAAAATAAAATGCAGATCATTGGTGAAAAGCCCAGATTAAAGGAACAGAAAAAAATGCCAATCATAATTACTGATTGAATAATTTGATAATAATTTAATAATTTTTTGATATTTCAAATGTTTAATGTTAAAATTAACTATTTAAGCATGTTTATATTGTTTGTTGAAGACATGATTCAGACATGAATGAGAAACACTTTCAAATCTATACTTTGTGTTTCTTTTATAGTACAAGTGTAATGCTTTCATTTCAATTTAAAATGAAATGCTAACAGGTGCATCATCAACAAGGTGCTCCTGGCTACAGAACTGACCCTCAACGCTGGGGCATGTCTAATGGGGTATCACAGCGTGGCACCGTCCCCCCCATAAAATAAGCTATGATAATGTGCCATGCTAAACACTGAAATGTACGCTTTGAAAACGTTAATTAACACCATATCTATTTAAAAAATGTACGTCTGCATATGGATGAGTTTATTTAACAATTTGATAGCCAGCTCAAAAGATGCATACTGCTATTCTGAGACAGAGCGTACTGCAGCATACATAAGTGTGATGGGGCATGTTAAGATACAGATGTCATGTTTAGAACAGGGATTGCAAAGACTCTCTCTCTTACACACACACACTCACACACAGTCAGTATTCGTGATGGAAATAAAGCATGTAAAATTAATAATTAATGTCTGTTGGATTTTTTTTTTTACTTAGTACAGTATGACATAATTATGTTGCCCAATCCATGCATAATGCTCACTCACTCACTCATCATCATCTATGCCGCTTAATCCTGTATTCAGGGTCACGAGGGCCTGGAGCCTATCCCAGGAGACTTAGGGCACATGGCAGGCAGGGGACACACTGGACAGGGTGCCAATCCATCGAAAGGCACAGACACACACATACACTCACTCATTCACACACGACGGGCAATTTGGGAACGCCAATTAACCTAACCTACATGTCTTTGGACTGTGGGAGGAAACCGGAGTACCCGGAGGAAACCCACCAAGCACGGGGAGAACATGCAAACTCCATGCACACAGAGACGGGAATCGAGCCTGGCCGGGGCAAGGAGACAGTGCCAACCACTACACCATATAATATTAATTATATTTAAAGAGAAAAAAAAATATATATTTTTATTTATTTTTTATTTATTTATTTTTTATTTATTTAACTTAATACCACCTGTATTAGGGAACAGGGCATTGCTCAAGGTTTTGGAAATCATACTTAATGTTTTCTAAGCCATTATGTATTTCTAATTGAATCTGATTTCCCATGTCCCCCAATCTTTGGTTACCATAATCCCTGATAGGATTATTAAAAGTATAATTAACTTTAGGAGTGCTTACAACCATAGTATGGATTAAGCTTTAGCTCACATTTGTCACTGTTTTTGTGTCCTTACACTTTTGTGTTCTGTGGAACTTTTATGTTGACATTTGATACCAGACTCCATTTCCCAGTATCCTTTGCACCTCACCAGTCACATTTGCATGATGTCCTGCACCTTGTTTAGTCTAATTAGTCTGTCTATTTATATCCTGTGTTTCAGTTCAGTCTTTGTCTTGTCACTGTTGTTGCTATCACTTGTGCTGGCTTAACTTAAGACAGCACATTAGCCATAGTAATAGTGTTCTTGGTGTTGTTTGGAGTTCAGATCTGTTTTTATGATTTTACACTTCACGTTATTAAAGAACAGTCTGCGTTTGCACCCTGCCTCCACTTCCCTTGTGACAGAGTGCAAAGCCGACTACTCAAGGAAACAGGGACAAATACAGGGGAAACCATGACCGTATTCAGTTTGGGATGCAATCCAAATATTCCTGCCTCAGAATATAAATAATTCATTGTCTTTATTGTATTTCCTGGTACCCTGGTGCTGTGAGGCACCAATGCCATATTACCCACTGCGCCATCTATTCTTTCTTGCTAAAACAGTATAGAGCAATATAGTAATTTTGTTAGCGAATGAAATGTGCAGTACATACTATTGCCGATTGTAATAGAGTTTGAAGTACAAAAATGCACCATATAAGCTGTAACTTGTAATTGCTAACCAGCCGGACTACAAGAATTTTTCACAAAATGAAAAAATTGAAACATCACACCCATACTGTATGTATGGCTTTCGACCAAGTGTTGGTAGCACACAGTTGTCTAGTATGTCTCTGTATGCTGTATGCTGTGTGCACTTTCCCCTCCTCATCCCAAACCTGTTCAAAGCGATCTGGAATGGAAGACTTTCATCAGCCTACAGAGAGCGCTGACCTCAACCCCACCGATAATCTTTGGGATGAATTGGAACAATAACTACACCCAAGGTCTTCTCGTCTGACACCTCACTAACACCTTTGTCGCCTGAGCACAACTCCACACAGCCACATACTCCAAAATCTAGAGGAAAGGATTTCCTGGAAGAGTGGAGTTTATTGTAACAGCAAAGGAAATCTGCCTAGATTGTGTGTTCATGTGATCAACTTTCAACTGGGATGTAGCGATGTTTGATGTATCAGAGCAGGTGTAGGATGTATGCATAGAAATAATCACAAAGTGTTCTTGCCCCTGAATTCTTCTCTTATAGATCACATTTTATTAAGTGTAACTGTCAGTAATGATGCCTGTAGTAGTAATAACTATGTACAGTAACTCTTTATAGCATGTATAACTTTATACTGGGGGAAGTGGTGGATCAGGTGGTTGAGGCTCTGATTTGCTGATATTGGAGCCCCGCCAATGCTGGGTTGCTACTGTTGGGCCCTTGAGCAATGCCCTTAATCCTGTCCCCATACAAAGTCACTCCACTTTGCTGGTCCCAAAGCCCAAATGCAAAAGGTGAAGCGTTGGGTGTCAAACTACAGTAGCAACTTGGCCCCATGAAAAACAAGCATTGCTATGGAAACTACGGAACTTGTCACTTGCTCAACAACACAGTAGTAGGAAGAAGAAGAAAAAAAAAAAAATTCCAGTCTAAAAATATAGATTTCATTAACAATGCATGCATCCTAACCGCGTTAATTGGTGTCATCTCTTAACAACCAGCAAGTGATCCTGACTCAATTAGTACAGACCTCGTCAAGGCTTTCGAATAAAAAGTTCACTCCCTGTTGATCCTCCTGCTGCTGCAGCTGCTGTCAATGTGTCCCAGAATAGCTCGAGAATGAGCAATGTTTATCGAATAGCTATTAGCTGATTAATGAGTCATCTTCCAGCGCTGCCTCTCGGGGTGTGTTTGCATGCTAATCGTTGAATGACAGTTCACGCGCGGGAGAAACGCACTTTTACTGTGCATGCATAAAATGATCGGTGTCGTTCGGCAACAAAACCCATATATCCTTTTGTGACGCACTTACACATTTTTTCCTCTGAAGCAGGGGAAAAATGCAGACATTTATTACTGTGGTAACGAGACTGCCGTTTAGCATATTAAATATATAAACATAATTAAACCCCTTATTTTTTTCATCAAGTCTTTAGATACATTCACAAAACAGTTAAGTTTGAGACGACTGATCATATGTACAATATTTGTGTACTGTTAGATTTCTCTACTTAGCATTTCATAGTGTTTGTGTGTGAGGATTCTTAAAAATGAATATGAAGCATATACAATATGTACTCTACATGTAACCTCTAGAATTATATTTAACTGTGTAAATGTAAAGCAAACAGTGAATATATATTTTTATATAGGTATTTTACACCATATACCCGGAACAAATATTGTAGCAGTGGAGGTGTGATTTAGCAGTGAGTGTGTGTGTGTGTGTGTGTGTGTGTGTGTGTGTGTGTGTGTGTGTGTGTGTGTGTGAATGATGAGTGGAGTCCTGGAGACAGGAGTGGGTGATCTAATGAATGAGTTTACACCTGTGTGTGTGTGTGTGTGTGTGTGTGTGTGTGTGTGTGTGTGTGTGTGTGTGTGTGTGTGTCCTGCTTGTGTCTCACAGTAAGTGAGAGATGCTGAGGAGAGTGGAACACTGAGCAAGGCAACACCTGACAGTGTTTTGTTGTGTGTGTGTGTAAGGTTATTGTTTTTATTTAAAACTGATATTTCTGATAAAATGGCTATGCTGAAAAGCTGGGTAAGTACCGTAGTAATGGGCTTTCCAAATTGTTTATTGTGTGTGTGTGTGTGGGTGTGCCTTGTGATGGGTTGCCGCCCCATACAGGGTGTACCCTGTCCTGTTCCCTACATTTCTTAGGATATGCTCCAGCCCCTCTCTGATCAAACACAGGTTAAACAGTATAGAAAATGTATAGATGTAGTGCTATAAAGGTGTGGATGGAGGGATAATAAATTGACACCACACACACCCTCACACCCGACATCAAAATCATCAAAAATATTAAACAAACCTCCATGAGGATATCGAATATCCACTGAATGAAATCAACTGATGACATGAACCTCTTTCTTGTATGTGTGATTGTGTGCTCATGTGCAAAAATTTCCAAATGACGCTGTATTAGGGACGGGAAGATGGTATTTTTTTTTAAATTGTGAGAGAAGATCGTGATCGTGAAGTGGCAATCATGCAGATTTCATATGTATCTGGGGAGGATGAAAATAAAATGAAAGCTGGAAAGGGCAGGCAAGGAGGAATGCACCCCAATCAGGTTAAAAACCCCTGGAGAAGGTTCGACATACCCTGACATTTGTGCATTTTTTAGTTACTTATAAACATAGATACATTATACACTGTATTCAGTACAAACTGGGCTTTTGTATTTTCATTTATTGCATTTTCATGTAAAAAAGACATGGAAATATGGACATAAAACACATGCAAAAATGCCAATTAATTGTATTTACCCACGGTGCCATGGTGGCTCTGGGTAAGAGTGATTAGCGCTGTCACATTGCACCCCCAGGGTCCGTGTTCATTTCCTGCCTTATGTCTGTATCCATGCAGTTTGCATGTTCTCCCCGTGCTTGGTGGGTTTCCTCTGGGTACTCCGGTTTCCTCCCACTGTCCAAAATGCAGATTAGGCTAATTGGTGTTCCCAAACTGGCCCTAGTGTGTGAAAGAGCATGCGAGTGTGTGCATGTGCATATGCCCTGCGATGGATTGGCACCCTGTCCAGGGTAACCCCGCCGCGTGCCCAGAGTCTCCTGGGATAGGCTCCAGGCCCCCGCAACTCTGTATGTAGGATAAAGCGGTAAAGACAATGAGTGAGTAAGCAAACTGTATTTAGCCAGTTTTGGTGCATTCTAGTTTCTGGTTGTTGATGAAATCGAATTTCAGGTCAATAAGGACACCAAATACCTGAGAGGGCAAGTAAAAATTAAAAGTAAATAAATAAATAGTTCCTGAAGTGTGTCATGCCAGCAGATCAGTCGACAAAAGTACAGGCTAAAGCAATGGCCTTGAAAAAATTAAAAGATTCAGGGGCAGAGAGAAAAAAAGAAGAAAATGTTGGATGTCCTGATTGCTTGCAGATAGCATTAGTTATTAGTTATTAATAATATGAATACCCATACAGTACATAATGCTACCTGACTCAATGTCTAGCTAATGTTACCAAACTAAACATCTTTACACTATACCTTAACAATAGCTGTATATGTGCCAAATACATAAGTCAAGCCAGTAATGTCAGTGTTATGTCAATCAATCAATCAATCAATCAATCTATCAATCATTAGAACCCACCTGAGCTAAAATGTTATACAGAAGGTAGAGTCATAACAGCTCCATTATTAATTATCCATCCATCCATCCATCCATCCATCCATCCATCCATCCATCCATCCAGCCATCTAGAAACCTCTGTACTCCAACTAAGAACCATTTTCACAACCATGGTAGGACCTCCAGTCAACATTCACACACTACAGGCAATTTGGGAACGGCAATCAGCCTAATCTGTATGTCTTGGGAGGAAACCGGAGTACCCGGAGGAAACCCACCAAGCACGAGGAGAACATGCAAACTCCATGCACAAATACCCCAAGACGGGAATCAAACCTGGAACCTACAGTAGAGGTGCAAGGTGACACTGCTAATCACTACACCATTGTGCCGCCAGCTAACTATAATAGACTACATTTGACTTGAAAAATCTGCTTCTACACTCAAGCTGACCAAACAGATGTAGCATGTACTGTAGCTGTTCTTTGACTATATTAAATCGTTCTGGCCATCACACAGCAGCAGAATCGATACATGTGATGTGCCATTGAGAGGACAATGTGCAGCTTAACAATATGGCAGAGCAGCAGTACATCATTAATTATTTAAATCTTCAGATGTGGCATCATGATTTTAAAGTCGCTTTATTAACCTGGATGCTTTTGTGTTTCAGCATCAAGTGAGTTGTTACGTACAAACTCTGTTTCTATGGTGAAATATTGAGGAGAAGCAGCTGCGCTCAGGATGAGTCCAGTGACTTAAAAGCTGCCACACTGATCGCAAAAGTTCAAATATCATGTTAAATAAATAATTTCAAGAAGATATAATCACTTAGAAAAATGGAAAAATAAAGCAGCAGATATTAACGACTACAATTTTAACAATAACTACAACGTCTACTGGTAGTTTATTTGTGTCTTAGATGGTAAATAGGCTTTTATCCTTCACATCCTTTGCCCAGACCAAGTTTCCCTTTAAAATTAGATTCTATATCACATTTTAAACTACAAACTTATTCCACATTCTTATGTACTGTATGTATTCTTTATATTTTATATTTGTATATGGATTTAAGAAAGTAAAACGGTCATAGTCACACTTACTATAATCCCATGTTTCCTAAAATATAAGAAAAGCAATTATGATGAAAATTTGTTTTATTTGCCTTTGGAATACAAAGAGACTTTGAAATTGGATGACTTTCAGTATAAACATTCCATTTTTTAAGAAAAAAATTATAGCTTAAACTCCAGGGTCGAGGGGTTTGTTTCCTGTCGGCGTGGTTTGAATGTTTTCTGCATACTTGGTGGGTTCCCCCACTTTACCCTGGTTCCCTCCCACAGTTCAAAAACATGAAGAATTGTCTAATTGCCATTTTCAAAGTCCTCAAATTATCTGATAATGTGCTTGTGTCCTGCTATGGATTGGCCGATCCACACTATGTACCCCTGCCCAGTGTCCCAAGTCCCCTGGGATGGGCGCCAGGCTGCCCGTGACCTTGTATTGGATAAGCAGTATTTACAGTATATGAACAAAAGTTTGCATGTGTGGCCCTTGAAGATGTAATTTTCTTTTTTTTTTTTTTTTTTTTGGAGAAAAGTTGCATCATCCTTTCTTTTGTTTCTTTGGTCAGCCGATGCTTGGGTTGCAGATTGATTAGGACCAGATTCAGATTGCTGCACATCTCTAACAGGTGCTGCTGTAGCCACTGTGCAGTGAAGGTAGAGTTCTCTTGAGAAAGAGCATAAGAGAAGTCAAGTATCTTTCTCCAGTTCAACTTGCTTGTCCTCCAGGTGGGGTTGAGCTCCCTACAGTAAATATCACAAAGGAATTGTAGTTCCTATATATCGAGGATGTTATGAAACATGGTGAGAGGCTTCTTCTTTTGCAGCTGAAGGTGTCCGTGACTTTGTCAAGGTTATCCACACCTTCTTATTGGTGTTAAAATCATTCTTGGTACGATGGCTGTTTTTCTTTTTCTCTGCGTCCTTGTGAAGTGTACTCTCAGGAGCGTGACATTCTTGTTCTTCTTTGGTATATAAGAGACAATAACAGTGGTGCTCAGGGTGAAAACAAACTTGAAGGAAAATACTTCTATTTCCTTTTTTAATTTTTTTTTCAAATTAGCCACATACAACCAATGCAAAGACAAGCCAATCTAGACCTTTAATGTTTTAAGATTCCTCACCAACAGCAGTGACCTTGATTTGACCTTTTTTGGTAATTAAATAATTTAAACACATTCAGGTCAAATTTGATTATCCATCCATCCATCCATTCATCCATCCTGCCTGTTTGTAGTAATTTTAGTATTTTTTGTAGTAGTTTTTTTTCCCTAAATTATGTAGTAATTAATAACTACCTAATGATAAAAAAGGTTGTTTATGTAATATCAGCAGCAACCTTATTTCTCCTCTTGTCTGTTCCAACCACTCAGCATTCAGCATCACCAGTATATTAATCACTGGCCTGACCACAGGCCTGATCATCTGCACCTGTTTTCTGACTGGTTCATGCAATAATTTACATGTATTTTTATGCCTGAATAATTCATATGCTTGAATGTGGCTTTAAAAACAACAACATTCTTCTGATACTGGTCAAGTACAGGGACTGGACTGAAAATGAGAGCCAAAATGTCCTCCAGGAAGCCTGAGAACTATTCCTCAAGATTATATTAAAACACAAGAAAGTCGGGCTCTTCTGGAAGCAAAATATGAATAAATGAGCGGTAGCTCAAAATTTTTGCACAGTACTGCACATATATTCTAATACTATTGTATGCAGAGTGATTTTTGGATACGTTCTACCCTAGTATAACCTGAAAGAAATTAAAGATATAAACCACATTGAGAAAGTTATTAATATGTAAATTAATAATAATAAAAAACATAGAGTACATGTGATGTGACATTATAGAAATGAAAAGTGACAGCAGTGTGAAAAGCGTGATGTGCAGAAGAAGTGTGTACCAGAGGGACTCTCCAGCCCCAAACTCCCATCCACATCCCCCTTTCCTTGTAGAGAGGTGTTAAAGAGCTGTAAGGGCCGTGGGGAAAAAGGGATCTCCTGAGTCTGTCAGTTGGACAACTCTGTGACAGATGTCTGCCACTGAGCATACACTTCTGCTTGGCAGAAACCGTGTGCAGTGGGTGGTTCGTGTCAGACATGATGGACAGCAGTTTGTTCATGGTCCTCCTCTCCAGTGTCGACTTCAGTGAGTCCAGCTCCAAGCACACTCTCCATACGAGATCACGGCATCTCTGCTATAGCATAAAACAGATTACTGGTGACAAGGCACCTGCAAAAAGTTGTTTAAAGATGATGATAGAGTGTAGTCTCCTCAGGAAGAATAGCTGACTCTGACCCTTTTTATAAAGATAGTCTCTGTTCATTGTCTAGTCCAATTTATCATCCAGTTGCAGCTCCATGTATTTGTATGTCCTCATCACTTCAACTTTAACTTAGGCAAAAGTCAATCATCATCATCATCTTGGTCGTGGCGGTGCTCAGTTGTAGAAGATGTAAGGGTTAAGAAATACATTTAGAAAACTGGCACACATCTTTTCTGCATCAGTGGTATGATTATGCTAAATAATGCATATGGCTGATTTGAACTATTTTCTGCTGTAGTACTATTTTACTGAAAACAGAAACAGTGTGGTATGTGGAAAGCATCTTACCATTTGACAAAATTGTCAAACTCATTGGATTTACTTTTTACATTCAAAACTACACAATGCATTAAGGAATTAACAACCGTCTAAATAGTTCTTGCAAAAAACAGTATTGTCAAGTCCATGTGCAAAACCCATCAAGCACCATGATGAAACTGGCTCTCACTAAGAACATACCAAGAATGCAAGGCCAAAACTTACCTCCGCTGCATAGGAGAAGTTGTAGTATTTACAGTATTAGCCTCAAAAACCACCAAGCAACAAACAGCACCTGGAATTAGATCTGTTATGAAGTATCAGGCACATCTCACTTTCAACTGTTCGAAGGAGATGATTGCATATTTTGGATACCTTCTGCATTTTACAATGTAGAAAGCGATATAAATCATGCAAGACCATTGAATTTGAAGGTTTATCTAAACTTTTGACTGGTAGTGTACATAAAAAATCAGCCTAGTGTACTTTGAATTCAGATTACATAAAAGTGATTCCATTGAGGTTCCATTCCACCCAAAAAGTGAGTTCATTACCGGGTTGGACAGACTAAGGAGAAGTGCACCTGTGACATGGTGACATACTGTAGTTGCTGCTGTTTAGTGAACGCCTATGTTGTAATGCTACTATATGGTGGTGATGGGGGGGGGGGGGGGGGTTGAGTCCTCACTAAAACGATAGACAGTGCTGTGGTTTTGCAGGGAAATGGCATGTTTGGAGTTTTGAGACTCCCCCTCAAGCAAAATGTAATTCCCGCTGCTGCTCAACTGACACCTGGTGAGACAAACATACAATTTACCGGAGGGTATAACTGGACAGGCAGTAACTAAGAAGATAGTCACTGCTGCTGTTTTCTACTGTTTGACCCAAACTGGCATTCTCTCCAAAAGCTTTTCCCTCTGGGCCCTGCTGAGATTTTTTTTACATCTCCTTCCAGTGCCTCCTGTCTGAGCCCATGTAAGTAACCTTTTGTTCGCGTTCCCATTCTTCCTTCTTTTCTGTTCCCCAGGGTCCAGATTCTACTCTAATGGCTGACACTTTATCTGCCTTTTTTGCTGATCGTAAAACTTACAAAAAGAACGCCTTGGCAAACACCTGCAATGAGTGCGGATAATACAGAAGAGCTGAAAAAGAGCACAGCCAGTACAATAGGTCAATATGTTATCCTTTAACAGAAACACTGTCAAAGGAGTAATGGCTGGACCAGAAGAGGCAAAAGAGCATCAGAAGCATCGAGTAGTTAAATCTAAAATTCTTTTCTTGATTTAGAACCATTTTTTATCTACTTCTGCTTACTGAGAATTACTTACTGTTTAGACAGGATTATTTGAGTTTTCAGTGTATACAGAGTCTACCAAAAATGCAAATGAAAACAAGTGGAGTAACTCAAATAATCATGCTTAATCAAACCAAGAGAGGGATGAGCTGCAACTGTAGAAATCACATCAGTAATCTAACGCTAATGGGCTAAAACAAGTGGAACTGGAAACACAGTAGGCGTACAGGCTTACAGTAGGCAGATGTATAATAAATACATTTAATACTTTAGATTATATATATTATATTTAACTCTAATTTATAATTTAAATTAACTGACATATCAAACTCTAACCTATAATATAATATAATATAATATAAGGAATATAATATAATATAATATAATATAATATAATATAATATAATATAATATAATATAATTCATTTTTCATTCATCTGCTTGTCGTGTACAGGGTCATGGGGGCCTGGGGCCTGCAATGAATTGGGAAATTGGGTGCTATGTCTTCAGACGGTCACTTATACCATTTCAGCAGTGTTAAAAATTATTCAAAATATTAAGTAATCCCAGTAAAAATATTAAGTTTAGATTTTCTAATTAATATCTAATGGTGCAGGTGTTTTGTTTACACTGAGCAAGTATCTTATTTTAAAGTAGATTATTAAATCCAGCACATAACTGCTCCTAAAATCACTTTAATTTTTTTTTTTTTACGTTTTTATTTAAGTTATGCCGCAGGTTAAACGTCAGGCTTAGTATAGCAAAAGATTCATTAAATTGTGTCCAGTACTCGATTTAAGACGCCCACAGTGAAGTGGAAGTGCAGTACGCTGTGAAAACTTGTGGTTTATAATCTGGCACATAACTTGACTTCTACACGACATTTTGACTTAATTTATTGCACAGGTTTAACTTTGGACAAATAGCGAAAGACTGGCAATGTTTCATTCCTTTTTATTTTTATTTAAGTTTCATTCTGTGGCTAAATCTGTCTGGATAGACATACAGAGAGACTGGCTTCAGGTCCTATAATGTATGGAACGGAAAGATATCAAAAGTTCTCAAAAACTTTTCTTTTATTTATATGTTATACATTACATTACATTACATTACATTATATTATATATACATCATGTGATGTCTGGCATCATGAAATTCGCAGCAGATGCTGTGGGTTGCAGGTTAGGGCCTCCGTGGATAGGACATGTTTGTCTGAGTCAGTTTGATTTGAGATCTGGGGAATTTGGATGCTGGGTCAGCGGCCATGAACTCTTCCTCCCCACCCCTCCCCGATACAAAATAGCCTGTGATGCAGTGGTTCTTCTGATATCTTTATATCACAGCCAGCATTGACCTTTTTTTTATTTTTTTTTTTTATGCTAAATTAAATTTTCCGAGCGACTGGAACAGACAGGCTGACCTGGTGACCATGATCCTATAAATATATATATATATGCAACAGACTAATTTAAATATGCAGACAATAGGCTTTACCGTTGCTTGTTAGGGACTCATTTAAATATGTCTAGAGGAAGAATATTATTCATCTAGTCATTCTTTACCTATTTTCATGAAGAATAACTGAAGACTTAAGGAATCTATCTTTCAAGACCAGTGGAATACTCTGACCCAAATCCTCGCACCCTAGACAATAGGAAATGGCGTCTCCCTAACACCGCGTGCAGACATGGAATGGATGATGGAGTCTCTTTAATGCAGAGTGCAGATGATAGATGGAACATACTGTAGGATCCTTCAATCCTTTTGTACCCATGAGCATACCTATGATAGTAGTGACAGGGTAGTCATATGGGACCAGCTTGATATTGTTTTAGTTAAGAATGATTTATGAAAGGTAGTTGGGTAGATGTTGTTTATATGAAGTTTGAAGAAAATCGTAAGTAAAGGACAGCCAACCTGATGAGAGCCCACAGATCGCCCTGGTTTGTTGTTAAGTACCGTATGTGTGATATGTGTCTTATCTCCAGATAAGTCACATTAACTGCGATAGGAAGTCATATTCTGTATTTACTGAACCCATGGCCTTATTCAAATGAGCGCAATGTTCACCATGAAGTATGTGTTATGATACTAAATGTCCCAGAGAAATATATTAGGCGGACATAAAAACAAATGATCTGAATTAATTCATTGTTGAGGTAGCTTTATTCTGGCCCATATGCATGCAGCCATTTCTGTGTCTGGTTAGTAGATGAAAAACACTCTTGTGCATTCCCTGTAATTATACCTCACTTGCAGCAAATGTCCTGGCAGTACAATCAACTGTTTAAAAAAAGCAATTACTGATTGCCATTACCTAGATGAGCTCTGAAGTGCTAAAAGTTCAGTGCTAGTTTGTGATTAGATTTTTTTTTCCCCTCTTGTACTTTATGTATTATTTGACAGTGGATGATGCATGTGGCCCTGCTGAAATATCCAGGTTGATCTTACCAGCTACCGCCTGCCAAACTGCCAAAACACAGGCCAAGCTGTCACTCTGATAGATATTTCCTAGCTTCCATGCTGCGATATATCACAGTTTCCTAATGACTTATTTAACATGATCAATAAATGTTTAAGGTTTTGCCTTCCTGATGTGTTCAGTAAAGTATTCATTTGCTGACAGTTGCATAAATGTCAGCCATTGTACCTGCAGCCAACTGGGGGGGGGGGGGGGGGGG
>JAAGKR010001128.1:0-140735 GCA_011419295.1 Clarias macrocephalus
CATAATCACAAACGCTGACATGTAAAAATCTCTTTAATCACCCTGTTTTAAGCAGTCGTGCCTGAAAAAGCCAGTAGTAGGCCAGGAGTGGAGGTTACGGAGCATCCCTGTGTGGGAAGATGAATCTCTGATTCTGTGTAGGATCGCTGTTTCAAACGGCTGCTTATCATTTTCAGATGTATAGTAGTACTCTCAGTGTGATTATTATAAAAGCTTGAAAGGCCTTTTTGTGACTAGTAAAATACATGCTGATTGCAAGCGGAACCAGTTTTACCAGCTGGATGAATCAGTATCCATTATAAACCAGTGCAGGCCAGCAAGATGTACATCTCCATTTTTTTCACTCACTCATCGTCTATACCGCTTTATCCTGCGTACCAGGACGGGGGGTGGGATCTGGGGCCTATCCACTGAGACT
The DNA here is from genome assembly GCA_011419295.1 of Clarias macrocephalus. Lineage (NCBI taxonomy): Eukaryota > Metazoa > Chordata > Actinopteri > Siluriformes > Clariidae > Clarias > Clarias macrocephalus. The sequence goes on from JAAGKR010001128.1 coordinate 419, forward strand.
TGGGGCATGAGGCAGGGTATACCCTGGACGAAGTGCCAATCCCAAAACCAATGGTGTATTTGTTCCCCTGAGAAGAGCTTACTGTACACTACTCAAAATCCAAAAAAAAATCCAAAAATCACCTGTCTAATGATGACAAGGGGGGGGGGGGGGGAACCAGAGTACCAGAGTACCCCCACCCACCATAGGAAAGACATGCAAACTCCATGCACACAGAGACGGGAATTGAACCCAGACCCGGGAGGTGCAAGGCGATCGTGCCACCACGAGCTATTCCTTAAATTAATTAATTGTATGTTTAGGTTAGGCTTTCCAGATAAATCCCACCTTCTATCAAATGATTGGTTACACAAATTCAGTCTCACTTACTGTATGATTGCACGGATGCGTACAGTATATGCTGCGTATAAAATGCGTATAAAACGTGTTAATGCAGGTTAACGGAATACGTCCAGGATAAAACCTGAAGCATATAAAGAGTACTAAAATCCATTATTGAGTTCTGGTTAGTAATACTGCAGAATTAATAAAGCAGGCTTTCACCTTGTTTGTGTTCAACCTGTGGGAAATCGATATATATTTACTTGATCTGGTTTTGGTTTTGAGTTCTAAACAAAGCCTAGTACAGTGTTTTAATGCTGTCGGATTGCTAAGCAGCGATTAATAATGCACTGTAGTGCTTCAGGCTTTAGGCTCTGTACCAAATCTGTTCAGCACTACAATTTTCTATGAATGATTGTGTGTCCCTGTAGTTAAAGTATAGCGCTTGATGGTGGTAATCCCTCAGCAGCAGCAGGAGCACAGCACTGTCCTTTATAATGATACCGAGTCTAAAGGCCTGTACAGTACATACAGTATATGAAGTAAGGTCTTATGACAAGTCGACTCCCACAACAGGAATACAGGAGATGAGGACATGATGTGTGATTAAATTAGAACTACAGCGATGACTAAACATGTGATAGAGTTGATGTAATCGCACAAATGAGAACTTGAGAAATAAACAGGAACGCTAAATGATAAATGCACTGTAAGTAGGAGGAACAGGGCTTTAACGATACAGCCTGCCGCAGTGTATCATTGGATACAAGGCACTTGATTGCGTACCTCTGTGTATCAAACAGCACATTCATACAGACAGCATAATGCATAATATCAAATTGATTACATTAAATTAACACATTAAGTCCTTCTTATATGAGATGAAGTGAGAAACAATGAAAACTTAATCCTGTTTACTTTTTACCTCCTCTGAAAAAGTAGCTTCCTCTTTATTATGAGTCAGTAGAGAATCTAGTCTTCATAGTCTACAGGGTAACCCAAAAGACCCCGTACATAATAGAAATGATCACTTCTTAATGATCACAATGTAACATAATCTTTTTTTTTTATACATCTTTTACATCAGTGGGCCCAGAGCACCAGGTTGCAAACCAGTACTGTACCTGGATGATGATGATCTGGTCCTGGGCCACAGAGAAAAAAATATTTTATTGCTATTTTATTGACTATTGTAATCTGCACAGGGTTTTATTTAAAAAAAAAATTATCACATTATTTCCCATTCACTTCCATCTGTACCTCTTTTCCATGCTTCTCTCGGTATCAAGGTCTCCGGGGAGCTTCTTTGAAAAAAAAAATTTAAATACCCAATGAGACAGCAGATGAGACCATGAGACTGCCAACATTTAAAAGTAAATGCTTAGTCATACCTAAATTATGAGTTCAGAACAACAGGTGATTTGCATGCTCCAAGCCCGCAACCTTGAAAGTAATTTTGAGAGAACTTCTGACGTTCTGGATTAAGCTCAATGCGGAATATCCTGAGATCGCTGCAGCTGAAAACCCTGATTCCATTAGCATCTTTACGAAGCATGGTTGTCTGCAGAGACGGCCACCAAAATGAAATTACGAAGCAGACCGGACAGAAGAAATACACTCTGAGTGTCATTGTCTCCCATCACTCCTAGATGGGACCGTCTCGTTGCAGGGAAACAAGTTCAGGGCTCACACTGAGTCTGCGTAATAGTATGTTGTATTTATTATGCTTTGTTACGGGCGCATGATGGCTGGTCCGTGGAAATTTGTCTTGCATGAAACTCATCCGTGGTATGTTGGATATGTTGAAGACCACTGCTTTACATGATGGTCATTTCTTTATGAGCCCATGCAGAGTCGTCTCTGCCACTAATGATGGCCTTAAATGATCTTTGTGCTGTATGTTTTTTTGGTACAGGATGGCCTTCACGTGCCCCCACAGGTAAAAATCAAGTGTACCAGTAACACGGCCACCCGCGCGAAGGGCAAATCTGCAGACAATTAGGCAGATTTATAGGCAGGCAGAGCAATGGAAGGCCGTGTTTGCTAGGCAACCCCGCCATGTTGCCAATCAGAGAAGACGCGCTACACCTGTCCGGCAGGTTATTTAAACCCCCAGAACCCAGAACACTATGTGCGAACACTAAATAGCACCAGGTGTGAGAGCGTTGCTCTGGTATAGAGGAAAGTGAAAAGAGAACGAGAAGAGAAAAAAGAAAACTGAAAAGATAAAGAGAGGAGGAAAGAGAAAACTAAATAGAGAAGTGAGAAGAGAAGGAAAAGAGAATGTAGAAAACTCGGAAAAAAGGTGAAAATATTAAGCAAAGAAAAAAATTAATAGAGGCCTGAAAGATAAACAATATATCTCGCTAGAGATAAAGAAATAAAGGTCATAAGAAGAATAAATAATCAAGCATTTTTTCCTTAGCACTGTGAGGTGCTTGCCCTAATCGATTAATCCCCGCCAAGGTGCACACAATCACCGCACGTCTCAACGCTTACCCTCTAATTCCTGCGTTGGGGCTCCCACTCTTAACAACATATTCGGTGGGGCCATATTAGAGCGCCCCCCTCATAACAGTACCTGGATCTCAAGATCTAAACATATGTCATTTTATAGTAGTAGTAAAGACGCTGGACTACTGATCAGAAGGTCACAGGTTCAAACCTTAGTGCAACTACTATTGAGCCCTTGCTCAAGCTCTTAAGCTCTCAGATGTATAAAGAGATGAATGTAAGTCGCTCTGGATAAGATCCTCTATCAAATACGGTAAACGTAAATGCCAAAGAGTGTTACTTTCCCCGGTGTACTGTACTGAGACCCCACACCCTGTATCACTGCCATTTTGCTGGTTGAATAGAAAGACACTGATTGAGGTGATGCCAAAGACCCGTCAACAATCAGTAACTCCAATTCTAACACCGTGTTGTACAGTGTGTAGTAAGGAACGCTTTAAAACAGAAGATTTCTTGTTTAAATCTACAAACAGCAAAAAACAGATGGGATCGCTGTCTTCTTTGCCTGAACGAGCTTTGGTAAATATTGTGATCTTTTAAAAGCTCTGACATGGCGCAGCACGATCTGGTAGCAGAAATAGCTCGACGTGACTGTTCCCCCTAAAAAGAATCACAGCGTCTATTTTCAGGCCGGGTAACAGGAGTGCTGCCTCGCTGCATGATATACTGATATGCAGATAATGCGCTTATTATTGCAGATTGATCCTGCTTTGAGATTAAATGCTTAAGACAGATAATTAAGGATTTAATTAAGAAGAAAATAAAGCCGGAAAAACGCAAAGCAACACACAGTACTGTGAAATTGGTAGTGGTGGGTAGAGTCATACTGCATGTAACAACTGATTTGATAATGTGACTGTACTGCTGCTGACTCTAACATCATTGTGCGTGTGTTTGTGTGTGTGTTTGTGTGTGTGTGTGTGTGTGTGTGTGTGTGTGTGTGTGTGTGTGTGTGTGTGTGTGTGTTTAGCCCTGCACCACTCACCCATCCACCCACTCAGGCTTCCCTTCATCCCATTAGCTAATAGAGCAACAGGACAACAGTAGGCATCTGACACATCAATCAATCCACTACTGCACCACAATTCATTACCTAATAGGATTTAAAAATTTTCACAAAAATATTTTGCCTTTTTTTTCCACAGAAAAAGACTTAATATGTTTTAAATTTTAGCCTTATACCCAGCTTTCATTTAGGCCTTAAAATTGGCGACTGTGCCGAATCTTCTTTTATATCACAAAATTTCAAGGCTGTTTTTCATAAGGAAATACCGTCTAAAAGCAGTGGAGAAGGACGCTGCTTCCCTGAAACTACACACTGCGTGGGTTTGAGCTCTAAAGACACACAGAATATAACCATAAAACCATAGCATGATATTGCGATTGCACACTGCTGTACTACTATTGCTCAAGCAAAAAAAAACCTTCCACGCTTTCACTTCTTTTCAAAACAGAAGGTCAGACTCGTTCTGTAGAGTGTGAGAGCAGTGTTATGTATTCACCATGCTTTTGATGAGCCTTATTGTGTATCCCTTTTAGCGGTTCATAGTAGAGTCATGTGTAAAGCTTAGTGCTTATAATTCTGCAGTATTTTCTGTAAAAACACAATAGAAATCATAGTGGGTCTTAGAATAAGTCAAATCCAACCTCAGACAAGCAGCACCATATACTGTAACATCATCTTTTTCACAAACTATACATGTCCAGTCTTCTTCTAAATGAGCTGTCTTGGACTTTAATACCTAACCTGCTCACTGAGGCATGTAGGGTCTTAGATGTACTGTAGCTGATGGGTTCTTTGTATTTTTCTGAGCATTGCACAGTCTGACCGTGGGGTGAATATGCTGGGACGTCCTCTCCTGGAAAGATTGGCAGCTGGCTTGAATGCTTTCCACTCACTCACTCATCGTCTGTATTGCTTTATCCTGTATACAGGGTTGCGGGGGCCTGGAGCCGATTCCAGGATACTTACTGTAGGGCACGAGGCGGGGTACACCCTGGACAGGGTGCCAATCCATCACAGGGCACACACACATACACACAGACCCGAGGCGGGAATCTAAGCTGGACCCTGGACAGTGCGACGCTGCTAAGCCACCATGTGCAGCAACAATTCCTTCTCTAAGACCACTGCATACTTACTGTATGTTTTTCCCTCTTGGCACTGTGTTAAAACACACCCGAATGCTCTAGAAAATTGCAAAGCCTTCTGCTTTTATAGAGGTCTGATGATCGGTTTAATCAAGGGATGATAATTAGCAGCACCTACTAAGAAGGAAAAAAAAGAAAAACTAAAAAAAAAATTTATTGTTTATCTGAGGTTGTATTTGCCTGCTGCAATCAGGAAAAAAAATTAAATAATGTTTTTAAACAAAAGAAACATAGACTAAAAGGGGCGAAGGGGCACTAATTTTTACATATGACTGTATATAACGTAATCCAGCACATTTCATGGTTTAAAATGTGAAATAACTGTAATGTTTAGGCACTCGCAGAGCTGATGTAGTTGCACTCCGTCATGATTTGGTTTAATTTAGTAGAGTGTGTCTATTACATTGTGCTGAATCCACCAAATATAAGTACATACAGTACACGGGGAGGGGGTGGGCACTTTGATTTGCTCTATATATATCCCTGTGAGTGGACTGAATGAGGGCTTTGAAAATCTATGAAAGTCTGCAATGTCCGTTAGGCTGATGAGAGCATCCTGATCGTCAATCTCCAACATATAGGGATGTGTAGGGTGCTTCATCAGACGTCATTCGCTTTGAATGCATCTAATCAGTCATGATCAAAACCAGCAGGAAAGGCAAAATCGTTACCTTGTCTTATCCCTCTAAATGCTTTTAGAATTATTGTTATATTATTACCAGAAATGTTTTGTTCTGTACTAATATAGTGTGCTCGTGCATCTTTGAATAGATTCTAAGCCAGTGCGATACCTCCTAAAAAAAGAGGGAAGAGAAATAAATGTGAGAAGTTGTGCCAGTGCCCCAGAAAGAACAATGCCTTTGCTCTATTTTTAGTTCCAGATTAAGTGTTTCACTCAGGGTAGGATGAAGACTATTGATTGCCAGGTGATACGCAGCATAATTTGACACACAATGTTTTTACAGATCTTTTCACTGGCTAAGCGAAGTGCAAAGAAGGTAAGGTAGACTAGACAGAAGCCTAGTGAGGCTGGAATAGTCTGACCCAGTGATTATAGCCCTGCTTCTCTTCACTGATGAATAACTTGCTGCCTGGCATGCTCAGAAAAAGCATCATCTAAGACTGCAGGAGCAGACGTGCTTAAGGAAACACCCTCGCTGCATAGAAATAGAGTGCAACAAGGGCAAGGGATTTGTACAGAGATACTGGACTATTGCAGCATGTTGCTGGCTGTCTGCAATGCCATCCTTTAAAGTAAGCCTCAGTTATATGGTAGCAGCTCAATACCTACAAGTAAATGTGAGGAGCTTTATAAGTGATATTATTATGATGATGATGATGATGATGATAATGATGATGATTATTCATTCATTCATCTTTTATACCGCTTATCCTGTGTACAGTGTTGTGGGGCCTGGAGCCTATCCCAGGAGACTTTGGTCTCAAAGTAGGGTATACCCAATCCATCTCAAGGCACACACACACTCACACACACACACACAGGAAGCGCCAATTAGCATAATCTGGAGGTGTTTATTATGCACTTTATTATCAAGACCACAGTACGAATCATTTACTAACCACATTATTACTTATGTACTTATTACAACAACTACTACTGCTAATAATGATAATAATAATAGAAGTATTAGTTATCGCTCATCCCTTAAATGTGAAGCCTGGGTATTGGATTGAAAGAGAAAGCAACAATGGTATAGGCACTGGGATAGAGATATGTTATAAACCTCTTTAGTGTTTTTTTTTTTTTTTGGAATTTTCCCTGATTTTCTCCCTAATTTAGTCGTATCCAATTTCTCCCCGTCACTAGGGGGCTCCCACATTAAGGCTACTACTACCACTCAGTCGGGAGAGCCGAAGACTATCACGTGTTTCCTCCGAACCACGTGACGCCAGCCGACCGCATCTTTTCGAACTGCTCGCTCACGTGGCGTTGGGGGTGGCGTAACATACTCGGAGGACAGCGCTATCTGCTCCTTCCGCTTGCGTGAGCTCACAGACGCCCCTGATTGGCTGTAGAGCTGTGATTAATGTGGCCTCTCATCCCTTGGCCAATCAGCTCTCTCTAGACCTCCGGCTGCAAGAGGTTACAGCATCACCCGGGAATCGAACTGGCGATCTCTGGATGATAGGGAGAGCACTTTACCACTGCGCCACTCGGAGGCCCCCTCTTTAGTGTTATTACAGTATGGATTAACACTAAATGACAGCTCGTACTATTGTCACAAGAAAAAATGGTTAAATGATCCTAAGCCTTCTAGTCAACAATGACCAAACACACATACTATATAAAAAAAGGTTTGAGTGCAAAATGACACTGTAGATCTGCAGTCTTAAGGGAAAAAAAAACAATCTGATTTGAGAATGCATGGTTTCTTTGAGTCACACTTATGTTAAATAGCACAAATGCCAAGACATTACAGTATGTCAAAATAGGTTTGGTTATACGAGTGTGAACTCCCACAGTCACAATGAATGAATCAGCCTGCAGTTGTGTTAATGGTCAAATTAATATGCATGTTGGATCAATAAAATGTTGGTTATGTTTTAATTCATAATCCGTGCTTTGCGTTCATGACGTGAGTCACTGGCAGCAAATCAGAGAAAGGAAAAAATATTTTGAATTTTGGTTGCACACAACCAAAGCATCATGAGAAATATTAAAACAGCACCAAAGGATCAGTTTACAATGCACTGTCCTCTACCAGTATTTAAAAAAAAAAAGTTTAATCAACTAGAAGAAGAATTTAAACGTTTGATACTTCTTAAAATGCACTGCCTTTTGAGTGATGTTCATGGATGAGATAAGAAAAAATATTGGTCTTAAGGAGGACCAAACGTCTTCTAGATTTGGTGCATGCTGTTGTAACTGCATACCCAGGAATGCGAACAAAGGTCAAATGGAGTGTTATTGAGCCCTGAGGTCATTTCGAGATCCAAGGTATCGATAGGACCTGATTAGCAATATTGCTCATGTTTTTGCATAGTTTTAGGAATTTTCAAGCATTCATGCTACTTGAACCCAAACTAAGAAATTTAAAAGGATTGTGGTGAGTAGCTACTCCGTTTCATGATTATTATGCTTGTTGTGCTATTTGATTGTTTGATTTTCTGTGTAGAGTCTCAAATTGCTGACAGAGCCTGATTATCTTTGCCTCAGATAAAGCCTTTATCTCACTTTCACATAAGAAGGAAGGAATCATCGTTCTCTTTCTTGTGTCTTGATTTTATATTGTGTTTTTCTAAACCACTGCCTGTTGCATATCTTGTGTGTACAACCCTCTTACGATGGATGGGTGAATATCAAGGATTGATTGAGTGAGAGCATTTTGCCTATAGTTTATAAAAATCATGAAGAGTCACATGGTTCTGTTTTCCTCCTGTTTTTTGTCTGCGCACAGTTTAGCTCTGCACCCAGAGCGTGTGTTAGTGGCCACGGGACAAGTCGGAAAGGAGCCATATATCTGTGTGTGGGACTCCTACACGGTCCAGACCGTGTCCATCCTGAAGGACATGCACACACACGGCATTGCCTGTCTCGCCTTCGACCTCGACGGACAGGTAAGCCCCGGCCGCTGTGGAACGTGTCGCCATATAGCCGTCTTTACTCATACATTAATGAGACTCGCATTCGAGCTATTAGAATTTACACAGTGACAGCATGCTCCACAGTTATACGCTCAATATCAGTGGGATACGTCTGTCAGGCTAATCACACAGAGTCTCAAGTGTCGCATCTGTGAGCACTTGACTGGTGACAGAATGATTGACAGCGAGAGCATGAGAAGGGTGAGAGCGGAAGAGAGGGAGTGAGGGCGTGATCAAGTTTAAAGATTTATGAGTCAGTGTCCTTCATTCTCAGACAGTCTGATTCACACAGCAGAGCAACACTAATTCCTGAGCAAAGGATTACAGTAACGAGAGCGAAAAATGGCTAAATATCACATTCTGTATATAGAACGCACCTGCATGAGAGCTGCCTGGCTCTGCATGAGAACTGTGGCGGACTTGCCCGGTTGCTCTTTCACTTTATATAACTGACTGTATAACCACATCGATAGAGCCAAGCTGTGTTTTACAGTCACACCCATAACCAGAGTGTCTCAGATTACCATGATTTTCCTCATTAAATACAATGCACCTGCGCCTGGATCTCCATTTAATACAAGCGGGTGCAATAAATTGCCATTGTGGTATCGAATCCTGCTCTGCTGCTGAACAAAAGAGAGTTATGAGCTGGATATTTAATCGTGCTAAAGTGTTCTGCCTCACAAAGGCGGCAGAGTGGTGTCGGTGCTTAGACTACAGGGATCCATAAAAGTCCGTATTGTATCCTATTGTAGTTGCCTTATGGTTCACAGGAGAAAAATCACATTTATAACATCAATATTTCACGGCAGGCTGAGGTTTTATAGACGAGAATCCTCCTCTAGCCCCAGGAGGCTGGTCGATGCCAGCAGAGCAGTGTTAGTGAGGTGGTGTGTGTGGAGAGCAGCAAGAGGAAATTATTCTCACCTTCTTTTTTTTTTTTTTTTTTTGCCTAGACAGATGGAAGGGAATCTATCTCAAGATGCTTACTTTGAAGCTTAGAGTGCCTCTAGCCAAACTCTTCTTTATAAATCTATCAAAAGATTACATGAAATGGTTTATCGAAGGCACCTTTCTTTTGTACCAATTTGACGCTCTCCGAGGACACAGCGATTGGCGTAATGGTTTACATAATGTCAGCCCTGTGTCTGAGTTTTAAGTAAAGATATCAGGACTGATGGGACAGAGATAAAGCGGTGAAATCTTCTTCACATCTGAATAAAAAAAAGGTGTCGGAAACACTCCAGACGTCCTGCGATGCAAAATAAAACGATGCTAACACTAGCCTTCTCAGTCTATTTGGGAGCACGGCGTGAGGTAGATTAGTGTCTGTTATTGAGTAGATAGGTCAGGCAATCAGGATAAATTACTGATTTACAAAACTGTGTTCAGCATAAGTTTTGTCACGTTTTCTATTAGTCATTGTAAAAGAACAGTTCTCAGGTTCAAAGCAAATATATTAGAAATCAGAATAGATCAATACTTTGACATTCCATCTAGCATCAATAACATTTCTTAACTTAATCAGAGTTGAATGTATAGGATGAAGTTGTGTCTTAAACAGCAGTTATTTTTGCACAGAGATTGATTTACAACATTTATTCATTCATCTTCTATAGTACTTTATTCTGTACAGGGTCATGGTGTCCTGGAGTTTATACGAGGAGACTTAGGGTGCTGATCCACTGTAGTGCATACACACACTCACACAATTTGGGAACGTCATGTCTTTGGACTGTGGGAGGAAACACAACAAGCTTGAGATGAACATGCACACCGACCCCAGTGCAGGAACTGAACCCTTCACCCTGGATATACGAGTCCATAGAGCTAACCACTATGCCACCATGCTGCCTTGATTCACAGCATCTGTTTTAAAATAGCTACCAGTGCTGGTAGTATAATGTATGAAATTAATAAATATGCATATTGCTCAGAGAAACATGATAGTCAATTATAATCCAAAATTAGTTAATCTGTAGAATTTGTGCAAGTGACATAACTAGTGATGTAATTTTTGATAGTGCCATATTGCTGATCTAGCGCAAGTGAAACAGTAGGTACACACAGAGTTGCTGTGCAATGATCTGCAAAATTCTTGAGGATGGAAAATGCAATAAATACCGTATGGCATTATCACTGTAATCTGTTTAAAACTCTTTTAATACACACAGTTTCCACGTGCGTTTTCATACCCAAGTGATAGATATTTGTCTTGAAGAAAAAACAACTCTTTTTTGTGACTGTATCAACTTTTATTACTTTCACAAGACTTACAGTAGGATAGCAGGGAGTGCTCGACGCTGCACTCCAAAGACTTCATGCCTGCACTTTAGTATGACTTTGTAAGGTAAGATACACTTCTGTTTCTCTATAAAAGCAGGGAAAGGCTAGAGGTGCGTGACACATTTATAGAATGGATCAGAAGAACACACGGTGTAGCAGCGTGCTGATGTGTATAATCTGAGAAAGAGTATTAACAGTGTTCACAATGGCTGAGGGAAGGTCCAGCAGCAAGCGCTTAGGAAGATTTGTGCTGAGCATGTGAGAGAGTCTCTGGTTCATCTGCCAAATAAAGATGTAAAAACAAACAGTGAAACTTGTTTTTTTTTCTCTTCTTTTTCCAGTACATAGTAAGCAGGAGTGCAGCAGACTGAGAAGATTTCTTAAACAAGTCTAAGCATAATAACATTAACCCTTCATATTTTTGTTACTCAGCCTGTGTTCCGGGTCGGGTGGACCCGCTGCATTTTGCATTTTTAATTCAACACAATCAATCAATCTTATGTTAAAATTCTCAACAGATGTTTCCTTCATCCTGATTACAAGCAATATACACAGGATATATGGTTAATATTTGCCCTTTACCTTTGTTAGATCACATTTATGAATTAAATTTTTTTATTTATTTATTAAATGTAATGAAAAAAGATCAATTATGAATATGAGTGAAAATTAAGCAACTATTAATTTTGATTTGTATTAACTCAAGTTAGAAGTTGAACCCTTTCAGGTCATTTTACACAACACAAGTTGTACCATGTCAGTCTAGCCAACACATCAAGCCCCACTTAACACGTTGCCTTTTCATACCAGCCTGTACAACACATTAAGGGGGCAGAGTTTTACTGTGTGTGTGGTGCATAGGTACTTCTTGATGCATGTCTATAGTGTTTCTTTGTCCATCTTGGTTCAACACACTTCACAGCACTTTTTTTTTTTAGAATAATAGGCCCAGGGTTGTAAAATAGCGGGAGGCGGTTTATGTGGGAGTTTTCCAGGGACACTGTTGCATGGAAATGTTCTCTGCCAGTTTCTGCATCCTACCAGGATTCTGTGGATTCCCCTTTAGATCTAAAAACTCCAGCAAGGATAAGAACCCCAAAGTGGGCATGTCCATCTGGGTTTGGTCCATCTTTCCCCTCGTTCCAAAAAACACGCCTTCCTTCTAAATTATTGCAATCCGGAATAATTTTCTGGTTGGAGTCTGGGACGAAAAGCTCAAAATAAGACTTGGATTCCTGAACATGGGAAACTGTCATCCCCATTGACCCTCGTTGCGTTCTTCATATTGGCAGCCATGCAGGGTGGCTTATTTCTTGGGCAAGAAGATCATTCAATTTCACCATTTTTTGACATTCATATTTTTCACTTGCTAGCTTTTGGCCATCTTGATAAGTCATGATAATGAACCACAAAGCTATATTTATTGCATGAAAAATGCGATAGAATAGGAGCGAAAAAAAAAAGATTGGTTCCCACAAGACAGAGGGTAAAGTGTGCAGGAATGTGCGAGCAGACAGGTGTCGATGCTTGAAAAGTTTCACACTTTTATTAGCCGCGGTCCAGTGGACCCAAACATCCTCTATGTAATATAAATGTGTAGGGGGGTGTACAGGGTGTGGTCATTGAAAATGTTTTCTGATATATGCTCTTCACAGAAAACGAGCCAAGGCCAATGAGTCTGAGTTCGAAAAAATAATTAATTGTATCATTTTGAAACATGAAAACGGGTCCCACAGACCCAAACACCACACAAGGGTTAAATACTGTAAGTAACTGGCTATTTATTGCATCCTAACAGCTTCGAAGGCAGAGTGGTATATACTTTGGAGTCAGATGATTGAATCTAAACATATATTTACTGTAACCTCTATTTATTTAATTAATTAAAATCAAAATCTGTAATGCACTAATTAATTAAAATAAAATCTGTAAAGTTTTTATTTTAAAATCTTTTAAAACGGCTGTTTACAGCGACTGTAAAGATGTGAGTGTGATCTGTACTGTAGCACGGGATAACATACTGCAACCTAGCTGCACAAGCTCTATAGCACTAGAAAATATATTTGGACTGGAATTTGGAAAATAGAGTACATGCTTGACTCTACACTACAGGCTTTCACATGAAACGATATTGATTTTGAGTCATGAGGCAAACATTCAATATTTGAAGTATATACTGAAATACTAAATGATACAACAGGATGCAATTCGATTTAGCAGCTTCCAAGTGGTACTTGGCCATCTTTGTTCAGAATCTGAGGAGAGGCCTTTTAAATTCAATTTTTGTTTGTCTCTCACACAACCAAACGAAGTATGATATACAGTAAAATGCTTATAAGACTGTCCGTTTCTTAAAAAGACAGATTCCTGTGCAATTAAATGAATTGCACTAGAGAGTACAATTAAATAAACTATAGCTGCAAGAAATGATGAACGGGCCCAAGCACCAGCTCCATTGCCACCTGGCCCACACAACATATGCCTTTTGAACCCCGCTAAGACATCTAAAAAGCCCCGGACGCTGATGTCGCTCAGTATGATGTCACTCATTTTGCATCCTCAGTGTTTTGAGATCATATGGGCCCAGTTTGATTGCGATCATATAAATAAAAAAATAAGGAGGAGCATATCAAAATCCATTGGGTGCATTTTGCAAACAACCCAAAATAGAAGGTTATAGGTTATAAATATGCAGGATTTACAGACTCTATGGAAATACATTTTGTATGCGAAAAATGAGTGCGACTGGAGGCTTATTTGCAATAGCATAGAATTAATTTCTCCTTAGTTATTCAGGTCAGTAATGTTAACTTTCAGCAATTGTCAAAAGCCTGGACAAGTGAAAGAGTCTCAGAGCAGGGAAATACAGTAGTTAAACTGACTCACAGAACATGCATTTGTTCCGGACCTGGCTCTCGTGATGCAGTCATACAGCTGATTTAGTTGTTTGTGTCAGACACATTATACTGTACTACATTAATTGATATTGATTTCTTGTCATGGCTTTTGTAGTGTCTCGTGTCTGTTGGTCTTGACTCCAAAAACACAATCTGTATATGGGACTGGAGGAAAGGAAAAGTGCTGGCAGCTGCTCCCGGTCATACAGACAGAGTAAGGACACACACACGCACACAAGCCATTAAAAATGTACAGAGCAATGTTTCTTCCTCTCATTACATTAATCCCATCAATGATTTCTCATAAGTAACAGTCTCAGAGCAGACAGCTATAAATAAGTCTACACTGATTAAGTGTTTGGGTCCAAGATGCACTTAGGAAATCGCTTTCTAACTGCATCTTTTAAATGAACAGGGCAGCTTATTGTATTTCCAGTCAGTATTGTGCCCCATTTCCTATACATGTATACACAAAAACACCAAATGTTTCCTGTTTAGTTCAAATTAATCTACATGGTTTCCTTTATTCTGCTGGAAGCAAAAACTTCCATATTGGAATGTGTTTGGTAAACAACATCTTTCTGTACAACTTTTCATTCTGTAATATTTACGTACTCTCCTGTTTATTGTTTTTTTTTAAGATATTTGACATATCATGGGACCTGTATCAGCAAAGCAAGCTGGTGAGCTGTGGAGTCAAGCATATTAAGGTACTGATAACAATTTTGTGTTCTAACATACAGTACATATACTTAGCATCTGCTTCATTAGAAATGTGTATACAACTTCATATTCATTCAGATATCAAATAAGCCAATCATCTTTAACTGTTCGGTTGGATTGCGTTTGGGCACATGATAATAACCTCAGATTATTGTGACTAACAGGAGGGAAAGTTTCTTTCTCATCATTATTTGTTATTATTATTATTTATTTATTTATTTTTGCATTGTCCCACATGGAGGTAACGTTAGGTGACTTTTTGAATTAAGAGATGGAAATTTAGCTGTCATTTCTGATTGGTAATATCTGTTAAGAAAACCTTAGTCTTTGGCAGATTTTTTAATTTTTAAAAATAAATTTTTTAAGTTTCATAAATGAATAAACTTACTGACCTCAGGAGAAACACAGTCAAACATGCAAACACGTCATCTGTCTGAAAGTTCATTGTTTATTAATAGCAAAAGACAGTTTTTATATGTTTGGCCAAATGCCTGGTGTCATGTACATCTGTTACTTCAAAGAGCGTCAGCCATTTTAACATTTCCTGCTGAGATGCTGAAGAACAAAGAGTGAAAGTTGCATGGATGCTCGTCCGGGTACGAATTAGTAAGTGTTAGTTCAAGGGAGGGGGGGGGGGGGTTGGGGGGTGAGAGAGAAAGAGAATGAGAGAGAGATCGTGGGAGAATTACCACATTAATATCAGATCCAAGAGGAGACAGGAAGGTAGTAGCATGGAAGATTTAACACGTTAAAAGTGGAAGAGAGTAGAGTTTTTACACATTTTAGGTCAAAAAACTCTAACAGCAGAGGAACTCGCTCTGGTTGGCTCATCATTTGATATGTAGTAGAGCATCTAACCAGACGTAGATGAGACTGAATGCGGGATTTATTGGAAAAGAGGAAAATGCTAACCTAACCTCAAAGTTAGAAGAAAATATCTGTTTTTCATCTGTTATATTTTTGACAAATTAAACACTTCACAGCAGTCAGAACCACTTTTGTATGTCATAAAAGTGTGTTTTAATTGTGCATGTACAGTAAACACACGTCTTATCAAATCAGCATCAATGTAAATGGTTTAGTTGGCATCTCTAATCGGAATGATTATCAAAGACATGTTGTCCATGTAAACGTAGCTAGTGACAGAGATTTCAGGTGTTCCAATAATATTACTTAATTTAAAAACAGTATATTCATTTCCCACAGTAGTTACACATCACATAGCTGGTATTTATTTTGAAAGCTTGCACCCAGTGAGTTAAAGCATAAAGCCGGAGTTCTGCTTGTGGGTGGATAGACAGGGCTAGAGTCCAGCTCAGCATGGTGATTTTCCTGGTACTGTATAACACAGCCTGATAATTAGCTGGTGTGTTGAAGCAGGTGTTTAAAGCACAGAGTAGGATGTACTAACACGTTCTGTTTTAGATCTGTTGTATATTGAGTTATTAGGATGTGGCTGTTTAGATCAAGGTCTGGTTTTAAACAGAGTAAAATGCTGGTGTATAATAGCGGTCAAACTTTAAAAACAGTTTGCTGATTCAGCTTTCGCTGGTGTGCTGATGAAAGAATTTGTGCTGAATGCGTTTCAGCTTCTTTAAAGCTGCTGAATGAGTTTAGAATTTCATTTTCTTAAGTAGAATAATACTCTGGCAGGTTTCTTGCACTGGCTGTGCTGCACTGCATTAATCTCGTGGAGGTTCAAGTCATACACAGTCAATGAGAATTCAGTGCTTTGATCCAAACAGCCCTCCTGCTATTCTCCAAGCCATTTCTATGATATGTAGTACGTATCGCAATATAAAGATTTACTCTAAAAATTATCTGCAATAATAATTGAATATGATTTTGCAATTGTTTTTTTTTTTTCAGATATATAGAAATATCGAACACTCGGATTGTGAGCAGAATTTGTTCCTGCTCCTTTAAAACTTTTTTTTTTCTTCACGGGAGTTGTTGTTGCAGTACAGTAACTAGTAAAGAGCAGTCATTACACGTAAAAAATGCTTTAAGTGCCACACACATATGGTCACAATGTTATAGTAATGTGTTATAGTAAAGTATAGTTATGTGCACACGGATGTTGACTATACGAGACCGAGCATGGGAGACGATTACCCACAATCCCACAGCATGAGAGAGAGAGAGAAGAACCATTGACTCAGTTATGATGCTCGTCTGACAAAGCATATACGTACTATAGTACTTGTATATCAAGACTTTGCTCGATTTTTTCTTTTTTATTTAGCTCGTCTTGCAAAACGCTCACAGACTCGCCATCCAAGGTTCCACTGTAGTATTCCAGAACAGTGATCTTCATGTCTTAAAATAGCAACTGTTCTAGAATGTAGAAAATAAATCCAAACTTTTGACTGGTACGTTATACCAGAATATTAATATTATATCATCATATCAGCATGACTGACATTTATTACTGTAGAGTGCAGTTTGGAACACTATACAAATATACATCCTGTAAGGATATAAAACATAATCCGTTGCTTTGATGTTATAGAAGTGTTATGAGAACAAAACTAAAAGAAATGAACACTCTTATTTTAAACAAAAGCTTGTCTTTCAGCTAATCCATATACCCAAGCCTCTCTCTCTCTCTCTCTCACACACACACACACACACACACACACACACACACACACACACACACACCTCTCCCATGACAGCGCAGTGTAACAGTTGCTCCTGAGCCTTCCTTCCCTCCTTTACCATGTGACATCTGCTCCAGTGTCAGTCAGCGATTACAGCACTCAGTGCATGCAGGAGATTTACCCTGAAGTAATCCCCTTCCTCTCTCCATTTTTCTCTCTGCGAGGCAGCCACAGGGAAGCATGGTAGCTTTAGGATACAGGATTTTCTGCCATTTTACAAATGCTGCCAGAGCAACTGAAGCCAGGGCTTCATTTTTTCAGTGTTAAAAAAGGGCCTTGGTTTTGCTTGGGGTTATGTTCTGAAGAAAAGTGGTGTGTTTGTGTGTGTGTGTACTTCAACATCTTGTTAAACAGACCCCTTAAGCTCAGTCACATCTTTACTTGGGCTTTTTTTCTTTAATTATACTTTCATATAATTTCATATATATACGATCATTAATACAGTACATATTTCATCTTTCTCTCCAACTTTAAATAGCCCCAGGAGTAGTTTCAGCTTTTCTTGTGTACTCTACTGTTAACTGACATTTAGTAAAAAAAAAAAAAAGTACTGTTCTAGGAGGCATTACTCCTGGAATCGTTTTCTTTTGCTCCGGCTGGCTATTAATTGGACTGTTAAACCTAACATTTTATGCATTCATTCACTTATCTTAAGTGCCTGGATAAAGATGGCACTCAATCATAGAGCACCATGCACTCTCATGCTAACATGGTTATTCACATCGGGAGTCAGGTTTATTTAGCCATTTTCCCTTTAGGCATGTTTTTGGGGCGTAGAAAGAAACTGGAGAGCATGTAGGAAACTCACGCAAACACGGGGAGAACAGGTACGACTCCACACACCGCAGACAGTAAGCTGAGCTCAGGATTAAACCGCGGACCCCGGAGCTATCAGGTGGCAGTGTTGCCTGCTGCTCTTCAAAACTCGCTTGTAAAAACGTCTTCCTGAGCTTCCCCGATTCACTAGTCTATGTGACTGTACAAAGACTACAACTTGAAGTAGATGCACGTCCCTTATGCTTAACCATGCGGAAGCTAGGGAGACGTGATGGTGGTAATGTGGTCGTGTTTGTGAAGAGGATTGGCAGATGAATAGCCCTGACTCATTGTGATTACGTTAAAAGCTTTTCCAAAGAGCACACTCGAAAACCTAAGCTCTGTGGTTCGGTGGTGCTTGTTGCTGCGCTCGCATAGTGCAAGCAGATTCTGACAGATTCATTATAAAGACCAGATCTCATGCTCTTCCTCGCTACTTTTTCCTCATCTTCACCTTCTGTGCTTTGGAGCTGTTTGGCCTTGAATTGTGTGGCTTTGCCTCTCAGCATCCAAAATGCTCACTGAATAAGGCAGCACTACTCAGTGTGGGGGAAAGGCAAGACTTATCCTTGATCTGTCTGTATCAGTCTTAATAAGACCTTCATATTGGAATATATTAGTGTTCTGACATAGACTAACCTGAACTCATCTTGACATTGAAAACAGTCTCGTGGTTATGTGTGTGTATCTTCATGGACACATATTATTGAATAAAAGATAAAAAGCATAGTTTGAAATTCCATACATTTTGAAATCATGGAACCAAAATGCTAAATGACTGATTGATATACAATATAAAGATGAATATGTATTCCGGTCCTTGTTCAGTTTAGTCAAACTGCTTCTATATACTGTATGTCAGGATGAGGTCACGCACAAAGAGGTGACCTTGTGGTTCTCTCTGACAGGTGTCCGTGACAATAAAACATGAAACACGGAGCTCTGCAGTCTTTCACCCACCCTCAAGCCTGGGTGTGTCATGTGAAATTTAACTCAGCTTTCCAACAATCACAGTCCATTTATTCCGTTGTGGAGTAGGGAGTGGGTGCGTATAGGGGCAATTACTTTTTCACATAGGGCCAGGTAGGTTTGGTAGCTTTTTTCACCTTTTACATGATCATTTATTTATTTATATATTTAACAATATTTTAATTGATTTTAAACAGGGATATAACAGAGTAAGCATGTAGTGTTTCAATGCACATTTTATATAACCCCTTATAAACCCCTATATTACCCACCCCACCCCTCCCTGACTCCAAGCCAGCTTTACATTTGAAAGAATAGCTAGACGCCAGGTATATTTAATGAAAGAAAGGAGAGAAACGGAAAAAAAAAAACTTGGAGCTGGAATTTTTTGGTTCTGCGTGAAAAAAAAAAGGAAAAAGCAAAAGAGACAAAAAAAACAAACAAACAATCAAATAGGAAGGGAATTAAACTATAAATGTATATGAAAAAAACGAAGGAAGGGTCCCCACACCTGTTGAAATGTCAAGTCTGAATGACGGATTGAGTAGTGAATCTTCTCCAGGGACAAACAGGACCTAATATCTCTGAGCCTCTTGGCGTGAGTGGGTGACTTGGCATTCTTCTACTTGAATAAAAGAGAACGCTTGGCCAGGAGTGTCGCGAAAGACAATAAACGCTGTTTAGCTGGAGTTAGACACCTTCCTCTCCAGTGATACCAAAAAGAGCAATCAGAGGGTCTGGTTCAAGATTGCATTTCAATATGTAGGACAAAGTTTTAAAGACATCCCTCCAGAATTTTTTCAAATTCTGGCATGTCCATATAAGGGAATAAGGGACGCCTCTCCGCCTTTACATTTATCACAGCAAGGATCGACATCTGGGTAGAAACGAGAGAGCTTAAGTTTGGAGAAATTAGCCCACTGTCCCACCTTAAACTGCGGGCGCATAAGGAGGTTGAGTTGACAAGCTTGAGAATTTAATTCCAAGTATCGTCTGACAGTGTCAAATTTAGGTCTTTCTCCCAAGCTGTTTTAATTTTACGCAAAAAGGTGTGACTCAATTAATCCACCATAAATAGTGGATATTAGGCCTTTACGGAGCGGGGACAAACAGAGGAGATTATCTATAATATTTGCATCGGGAGAAATCTGGTATTGAAGAGCTAATGAAGTGACTTACTTACAAATATCTGAAAAAAATGAGAATTAAGGTTAAACCTTTCAGAAAGCTGTTCAAACGATGTGTAGTATTTACATTTGTTTTATGATCTTAAAAAGATTTTCATGGCACTGTATACTGCATGTTTCATATAAAACGTATGTCAGGAGTAATATAGCAGTTTACTTGTTAATATTTTTTATTTATGTCTTCCGTTGCCTTTCTCTTTTCTCCACAGTTCTGGAGTTTGTGCGGGAATGCTTTGACCCCTAAGCGTGGTGTGTTTGGAAGGACAGGTGAGCTGCAGACCATCCTCTGTGTGGCATGTGCCAGGGATGAGGTCACATACTCCGGTGCCTTGAACGGGGACATATACGTTTGGAAGGGAATCAACTTGATACGGACCATACAGGGGGCGCATGGGGTAAGTCAGAAGCCACCGCAGTTTCTTCCTTTGAAACCTGCTACAGTACTGTTTCATACTGTTTTTTATTAATGGAGAATTGTGCAAACCAGCCTCTTAAATGAATATCGGGTGATTTAACATTACATGCTAGATGTTAAATTAAATGTTAAAAATATACATTTTAATGTATTTACAAAGCTTTTTCTGGTAGTATGCTTGTTGTGTCAGCTCATTTACTGTATTATTGTCAGTATTATTGTAGTAAGAATAATCTGATACTGAAACTGTTTACAGTTGAAGCAGTGCTGTGTTAAGTTTGACCTTAATGAATCCTGTTTTTGTGTGTGTGTGTGTGTGTGTGTGTGTGTGTGTGTGTGCGTGTGTGTGTGTGTGTGTGTGTGTGTAAGGATACGTCACTGGTTTTGCGTTCTTCAACGTCCTTTCTTTCACTCACAGCCTTTTGTGTGTGGTTTTGCAGTCAGGGATTTTCAGCATGAATGCATGTGAAGAGGGCTTTGCCACAGGTGGCAGGGACGGCTGTATCCGACTGTGGGACCTGAGCTTCAAACCTATCACTGTCATCGACCTCAGGGAAACAGACCAGGGATATAAAGGTGATAAACAGTCTATTAGTTCCTTCCGTCTGCCAACTACTGTATAAGCTGTAACATTTGGTACTGGGATCATTTCATAAAGCTTTGAGTTGTATAATGTCATGTAAAACAAATGTCATCTAAATAGCGCAATCAATGCGCGATGTTCATTTGCTAATGGACTCTCTTTCTTCTTTTGCTCTTTTACTCAATTTGCTTTGACTCATCAGTAGCTAGAGCTGACAATTCTAGAGGTGGGTTAACTTGACCAGGTTACCATATTCAAACAATCCCTACTTTGAATTCAACCGTGTTATGCCTAGTACCAGCGTCTCTACAGCTCTTTAGATGTCTGCATTCATAAGCAAAGTCCTAATACCCTTCTTGTCTGCTCTCTCAGTTTCCTTGAGTCATTTCAACATTTGTCAGTGTTCACTGTCTCTTAAGACTTATTTCAAGTCTCCAACTGTATGATTTGCAAAGAATACCCCATTGATACCCCAATTATACGGTTTTAGGACTGTCGGTGCGCAGTGTGTGCTGGAGAGGAGACCACATCCTGGTGGGCACTCAGGACAGTGAGATTTTTGAGGTTGTGGTGCATGACCGCACCAAGCCTTTCCTCATTATGCAGGGACATTGTGAAGGCGAGCTCTGGGCCCTGGCAGTGCACCCGACCAAACCACTGGCCATGACTGGGAGTGACGATCGATCTGTCCGGTACCTAGTCCGACTTGACAAATATATACATAACTGCAGTATCTGTAAAGAGCACTACATCATTTACATGATGTGTTTTGTCTTTTCGAATATTTTATAGGATATGGAGCCTGATCGACCATGCTTTAATAGCACGCTGTAATATGGAGGAGCCAATCCGCTGTGCAGCAGTGAGCACTGACGGCATCCACCTGGCACTGGGTATGAAGGACGGCTCCTTCACCGTGCTGAGAGTAAGGTGGGTTATACGCACAAGTCAAAGGTGTCAATAACTATACAAGAAGAAGAAGTACACTTTAAACTATGGAACAGAAACACCATAATGAAGAGAGAGATGGGAAGTATACTTAAAACTATGCAAAAAAAAAACAAAACACTGTATTGGTCTTGTATTGTTAACTAAAGTATTGTTGACTAAAGTCTCAATCAGTCTTAGTCACTGTAATCACTGAACTGTCAAATGGAGTATTAAAAGGGTACACTAGTCAAATTAAAATCTAGTAATTTTCATAGGGACATGACCGAGGTGGTGCACATCAAAGACCGGAAAGAAGCCATTCATGAGCTAAAGTACTCCCCTGATGGCGCTCACCTGGCCGTGGGCTCCAACGATAACTCGGTAGATATCTACGGCGTGGTGCAGCGCTATAAGAAAGTAGGCGAATGTGTGGGCTCCACAAGCTTCATCACACATATGGACTGGTCCACTGACAGCAAATACTTGCAGACCAACGATGGCAGCGGCAGGAGGCTATTCTACAGAATGCCCAGTAAGATCATCACATTTTCTCCTCCTCTGTACAATACCAATGAAAAGCTTGGACACACCTTTTAATTTCTAAATGATTTTTATTCATTTCTATATTTTAAAATAATGCTGAAGGCTTCTAAATATGCAGGAGTTTCTTTTGAACAGTTGATTCCCCTCAATTTGTAACTCATTTTATTAAAAAAAAAAAAAAGAACATCAAAGTTGGTGATCACACTACCAAAAAATGTTTGGACAAACCTTCTAATTCCATGATCCTTCCTAATTTTTATTTCTTTCTACATTGTAAAGTAATACAGAAGGCATAAAAATATGCAATGATCTCCTTTGAACAGCCGATATTGAGATGTGTCTGCTGCTCTGTAAATCCTTCATAACGGCTCTAATCTGAGTTAGGGTTTAAGGCAGGTAACGCTAAATGAACTTGCATTCCTGGGAAGGTCTTCATGAGAGCCAGTTTCATCATGGTGCTTGATAGGTTTTGAAAACACACTTGACAATACTGTTCTTGCATGAACTATTCCAGAACAGCCGACCTTTGAGTTTTAAAATAATAACTCACTGTTGTTGTTGTTGTGAATGAAGTTGTTAGTAAATGAAATATAATAGAAATGTAATGTAGTGCAGTCCAGTAATGTAATGTAGTGTCCAGTTATTGGTAGGATAATGTGCAAGGCTGCCGTTCAAGTTTAGAGTGTGCAAAATGCGCAAGTGTGCAAATGTTCCATGTGTAAACGTATTGTGATATTGTCCTAGTAAAAAGTAAACGTTCGCAGTCCTGAGGTGTGCAAAATGTGCAAGCGTGTAAGTGTTAGGTCCTATATGGTGTTGTGATTGAGAGCTTGTATAGCCTGCGGGAAGAAGCTCCTCCTCAGTCTCTCTGTGTTGGCCTTCAGGGAGCGGAAGCAACAGAGAGAACGGTCCATTGTTGGGATGGCTGAGGTCTTTCACTATCTTCCTGGCCTTGGTCCAGCACCGCTTGTTGTAGATCGATTGAAGGTCAAGGAGCTTGGTACAGATGGTGCGTTCAGCTGATCGAACCACCTGCCTATCCTGCATGGTGCTAATCCCGAACCAGGTTGAGATGTTTCCCGTCAGGATGCTATGGTGCAGTAGTAGAAGTTCCTAAGCACCTTAGAGGGCAGTCTAAAGTCTCTCAGACGTCTGAGGTGGTAGAGACGCTGCCGGGCCTCTTTCACCACGGTGTTGATGTGACAGGACCATGACAGGTCCTGCGTGATGTGAACACTGAGGTATCGTAAACTGTCCACTCTCTCCACTGGGCTCTCGTTGATGGCGGGGGTCTGGTAATTCCTCTCCTGCTTAGTACTAAAGTC
The DNA here is from genome assembly GCA_011419295.1 of Clarias macrocephalus. Lineage (NCBI taxonomy): Eukaryota > Metazoa > Chordata > Actinopteri > Siluriformes > Clariidae > Clarias > Clarias macrocephalus. The sequence continues at coordinate 24,348 of JAAGKR010001128.1, forward strand.
CACTATCAACTCACAATGGATTGAATTAGTCACAATGGATTGGTTCAGGGAGAAAATCATGTAAATATTAGAAAAGAAAAAAAGAAAAAAAAAATCCAGTATTGTTCCAGAATGTAAAAAATAAATCCAAATGTGTGTCCAAACTTTTGACTGGTACTGTATACCACTCACGATTTTTTAGAGCTTTTCAACTAACATTGTTTTTGTGGGTTGTGGAGTTGACTCTGATATTAGATTAATCATCACTGACTTGTAACATTACGCTAATTGTAAACGATATTATTTAATGATGTATGTGCTATTTCTATTCAGCTGGGAAAGAGGTGACGAACAGAGAAGAGCTGAAGCTAGTCCAGTGGTCCTCATGGACCTGTGTTCTCGGACCAGAAGTGAACGGGTTATGGCCCAAATACTCGGATATCAATGACATCAACTCTGTAGATGCCAACTTCTCAAGTCAAATATTAGTAACAGCTGATGATTATGGATTAGTTAAATTGTTACGATATCCATGCATAAAGAAAGGTATGTGTTCTGTAAATGGTGCTTTCTATGACTGGTCTATTAATTGTTATTGATGTTCTGTCTGTTTGGTTCTGACTATCCCCTTTTCCTTTTTGTCTTCTTCCTAGGTGCAAAATTCAAAAAATACTTAGGGCACTCTGCACATATAACTAATGTTAGGTGGTCACATGATTATCAGTGGGTGATATCTATCGGTGGAGCTGACCATTCAGTGTTCCAGTGGAAATTTATACCTGAAAGAAAGTCAAAAGATACGCTCCATATTGCCCCACAAGGTAAAGTTCAGTAGTTAAGCAGAATTGTTGAATAAAAAAATATAAAAAACTTTTCCATTATTTCTGAATGACTATATTAAGGGTTTGACTGTAAAATGTACACTCCTTAAGGGATTTGTCCCATTAAAAATCCTCCTTATCACTTAGACACTTAAATGCTGGAGGGCTGCTGCATTGCCCATTTTACATTACAGTATATTGCCTAGTAGTTAATTTTCCTAATGGTTCTATCTTAACTCATCCTGGCAGTGCTGTTTCTTGGCCATCTACATTTCTCACTGCCAGCTTGTCATTGAAGCTGCTGCAAAGTGGGGCAGTTTAGTACAGATAAATGTCTAGGTCATTCTGATTAATAAGACTCCCAGCTGATTTTCCCTCCACTAATGTCACAGAGATGTTGGCAGATTCAAACAGCGAAGAGTCGGATTCTGACCAATCAGACGTGCCTGAGTTGGACTCGGAGATTGAACAAGAAACACAGCTTACGTACCGGCGACAGGTCTGCAATGACATCATTATTAAAATACATTTTGCCCTAGAAAGGAACAAATCACAATAAAGTGCACAACAACACTGTACTCTGATCAATATTTTCCTGAGGCACTTAGTACAGATCGGTTTTATGCCAAGAATATTTCGTTCCAGGTTTACAAAGAAGATCTACCTCAGCTTAAAGAGCAGTACAAGGAAAAGCATCGAGTGGCAGCTATGAAAAAAAGGGAGAGACCTCCTGCCAATGGACTGAGATTGCACTTTATACATGGGTAAGCTTGTCCCATTCATCTTCATACCATTAATACCTTGCTGCAGACAAATGGTGGATCCTATTCACCATTAAACACTGTCCAGGTTATGTATTTCGCCCCTGTATGCTTTATCTGGAAATGTGGCTCACGGTCGTTTCACAACGTCGTTTCTGTCTGGCTGCGTTTCAGTTACAGAGGCTACGACTGCAGGAGTAACCTGTTCTACACTCAGACCGGGGAGATAGTGTACCATGTCGCTGCTGTGGGGGTAGTGTATAATAGACAGCAGAACACACAGCGCTTCTACCTGGGCCATGATGATGACATCCTCTGTTTGGCGATCCACCCCATCAAAGATTACGTAGCTACAGGCCAGGTATGCTCTTGTAGTTGATTTTTTCTACATCTTAAAACTAGACATTGTCCCCCTAAGTTTTTAGTTTATTATAATATTCATATACATTTCCATACGATTTTGAACAGGTTGGAAGAGACTCTTCCATTCACATCTGGGAAACAGAGTTCTTGAAGCCTCTGTCTGTTCTCAAAGGATTCCATCAATTTGGAGTGTGTGCACTTGACTTCTCAGGTACTGAACATTGTTTAGTTTTGATGAGAATTACATATAGCAGTGATTCATTAAATCGTATTACTGTGTAATGCTAGATTTATCTTTTAGATTCTAATTTAAGTATTAAAATAGGTAAGCGTATTTTGATTCCATCTAAAAAGGTTTGAAGAAGTAACAGGTTTAGTGAGCTCTAAAATAAGACTTTTATTGATGTATAGGAGATGCGCTACAGAGTCTCTCAGTAATACCGTTAGACTGCGAGTTCTTTGTCTCCAGCCTGCCTGTCTGCTAGCTGGAAATAGCAGCAGACTCTTTGCCTGCGACATGCGATGGGAGGTGGAGAAAGGCTGGGGAGAAAAATGTTTTGAGCTTCATGTGCATCATTCCTTGAGTCATGTGATCCATGTGCATATTTTAATTATGCGTGTGACTAAATACTGAATGATGGAAATTTCCTCACGCCTTTACTTACTGTCATAATGTATCTGTGGTGACATCTTGTTGCATTCATGACATGAAAACAAGGCAGAGATTATATAATGATCTACACTGCCGTGTTGCTGTTATTGTCACTGTTGATATTGTGTGTCTGTCTGTCTGTCTGTTTTTAGCGGATGGAAAGCGACTTGCCTCTGTGGGTCTGGATGACAATCACACCGTTGTGCTTTGGGACTGGAGGAAAGGAGAAAAGCTTTCGGCTTTCCGGTTAGCCACTTTTTCTCAGTATGATCACAGGGTTATGAGAATAACAATAGTGAATCGTGAATTGCTAACTTAATTAGTAGGCTGCTTGTGGGTAAACAATGGAACAACATGTCCTGCAAATGTGGTTCAACTCGTTGGTTATAGGAGTGCACTTAGTTTTTGAACATGCATGAAGCATTTTTATTGTTGTTGTTGTTGTTGTTGTTGTTGTTGTTGTAAAAACATGTCAGGAACACAAGTAAGGATGCAAGTGTAGGTCAACATGGCTTTAATTATCCTCACAATTAAAAATCAGGCCATAAGTCAAAATTGTAAACAGAGCTCAGATGATTACTAAACAACATAGACTAGGCAAGACGATATTAAAAAAGTGAAAAATCTAAATTTTTAGAAAAACTGTGAAAACCAGAACAGCAGCATGGGTTGTTATAGACAGGTTTTTGACACTGAGCACTTACTTTGCAGTGCGAGCATGACCGAAAGGCCTTATATCCTGTGCATGTGCATGATGTGCGTGAGTTGTAGTCAGGTTAACGTGAGTGAGTGAGAGGCTGTGATGGAGGTGCATTGTAGTTCATGGAGTTGTATTTTGGGGATTGGAGTTTAATGGTGTTTTTCGTGGTTCTTATGGACAAAATCGTTTTTTTTTCCTGAATCTAAGGGTAAAAATGTCCTCTCCGTCTTTTAAATCCATGTTAGTTTTATCTGTAGTGTATGCCCAGATTTATGCACAAAAGTCAACCTACAGTAATTTGCACAAAATCTTCATTTTTATACAACTTACTATAGTATAGAGAATACAATTTATTTTCCATTAACACATTGTTAAAGTTTCCTTTACCTTAATGTTACCTTCCCAGTAACAGTTATTTTTTGCTCTATTCCTGTATAGCCCATTCTGTCTCAGTCAGACATGCTGGTTAACTTGCTGCTCTGTTTTTGCATGATGAATGTGGAGAGCTGAGACTCAGTGCTTATTCATGAGCCATTAAACCAGGAAATAACTCTTCTAATCCTCTTGTCATAACACACTCAACAGTGGCAGCTTAGTAATTATAGGTCAGTCAAAAGTATATTTAACCCATAAGGCACTGCTGTCTTTTTCAATGCTTTTCAAAATAGCATATATACCAAGACTGTACATATAATTGTTTTCTTGTGATGCATCTATTAATAGAATATGTTTTGCTTAGTAAATTAATATGATGTATAAATGTAATTACACACAGAACAATGTTTTAAAACTATTGTACTTCTCACCAACTCCAGTTTTTTTTTGATTTCAGTAGTATGGGAACTCATGACTTGACTACATCACAGGTTTTTGGTGATGGTTGAGAGGTGGGTGGATGTAAATAGGCTCTGACAGTGTAGCCGCTGCTCAGCGCTCTGCCCGTTCTGCGACAGAGCCTAGTGTCGGGAGTGAGACAGCGGTCTCTATTCTCTCAGCTCCACATGGCTGTCTTGGCAGCTGGGACACAGACAGTGAAAATGGCACAGCAGACAGCTCAATTACAGCCAGTCTACGGCTCCCATGAACTTTTACACTTCTCTGTTATGACAGAAGGCAGCTTTATTCTGTGACTCTTTTTTTTTTTAAGCTGACACTTGCATGCGAAGATATGTGCCTAATATTATGAAAAGTTCTTCTAGAGAGTTGGAATGAGTGAAATATTCCTCCATTTAATTTTACAGGGGGAGCAAGGACAAGATATTTGTTGTTAAAATCAATCCGTATATGCCTGATAAGCTCATTACCGCTGGGGTGAAGCACATGAAGTTCTGGCATAAAGCAGGTACGGCTAAACATTTAGTTTTGCTCTCGAGGCTTATGAAGTTCTTGAGTTCTTGTAATAGATACTATATTGCAAAATGTAACACTTAACATTTTACTGTATCTGCACTAGACATTTCTGAGCATGCTTCTGTGCTACATTAGGTGGCGGCCTGATTGGGAAGAAGGGAAGCATCGGAAAGACTGAAACCATGATGTGTGCAGTATATGGCTGGACAGAAGAGATGGTGTTCTCTGGTACATGCAGTGGAGACATCTGCATCTGGAGGGACATGTTCCTAGTGAAGACAGTTAAAGCTCATGACGGACCAGTCTTCAGCATGCACGCTCTAGAAAAGGTACTAGACAGAGTGTGGGAGAGGAACGACAGCATGAATGTTGATATTCACTGTTGAAGCGGTAATCTCATAAAGCTTTATTGAAAACAATATACAGGAGCTTTCATGTTTTATTAGAGAAATAGCCAAGAATAATTGCTTTCATTCTCCCTACACGTAGGGTTTTGTAACTGGTGGCAAAGATGGAATAGTGGCTCTGTGGGATGACACATTTGAGAGGTGCCTCAAGACATATGCTGTCAAGAGGTCTGTGCTTGCACCAGGGTCCAAAGGTGAGTCTGGGAGATTCGTATCACCTTTAAGCCATGAACTGCATAGCCGAGGAAGAATTCCTCTATATTGCATCTCATGATGAATCTCTTCTGTTTAGGGTTATTACTGGAAGACAACCCATCTATCCGTGCCATATCTCTGGGACATGGACACATACTTGTAGGAACAAAGAATGGAGAGATTCTGGAGGTGGACAAAACTGGGCCTATCACTCTCTTGGTCCAGGTACAGAGCTTGAATAGCCATGTCTTTCTCATTGTCTAACTAGCACATAGTGCTAATTATGCTTTCAGTAGATAAATCGAATCTTCAAATCGATGTATTTATCTTATTAATTATTTTAGTTGATTAGTGTTAAAATGTTTTTTCTTTGTTTCTTATCATAACATCAGTAACTATTGTTGATGCTATGTGGCTTATTCGTAATTAATTTAAGAAATTTGTACAACTTTAAGGACATCTAAATATACTCTGTTTTTAGTAAGATCTATTAGATTAAGCCATAAGATGAAGTTGATGCAAGATTCATTTCAGCACTACAGTGAAAAGTAGTACACACCAAATAGGAAGACTGATCTACTGGAAATCACAGTGATAAATTGAATAAACTGTTATTTTGTTATTTTTATGTTAAATAAAAAAACTGTAAGTATGTACAACTCATACACACCAACATATTTCACTCATGCTCACACTTAATGTTACTCATGTTCTTCATGTTACTTTTCCACAGGATCTTTTAAAGATTACCTCTTACCCACACAGAACACCTGTACTCAGGCAAACAAATTCACTCACACTCATTCAAGTAATTATCCAATCACCCAATCATAATGCAACGGCGAAAGGCATGAAATGATGCAGTTACCAAACAGCAGCTTCAGGTTCATGAATGTGCATATACATCAAAAGAATGGGGGAAAACTGTAGTTCTAGAGTTCTCAAACTGGTGCAATAAAGAAAAAACATTAACTGTGGAAAGAAATACCTTTTTTATAAAAAATAAAAAATAAAAAATAAAAAACTATCAACAGAGAATGGTCAAACTGGTTTGAACTGACAGAAAGATTTCAGTACCTCAGATATCCATACAAAAGCAAGTTCACAGGTTCACTAAAAGTGGACATTTGAAGACTGGAAATCACAGCTTGGACTCGGATCCATGGATGCAACCTGCATTGAATCAACAGTCCAGACTAGTGGAAGTGGTGTAATGATGTGGTGAATGTTTTCTTAGCACACTTTAGGCCATTTCACTAATACCAATCAAATATTGTTGCATATACGGTATGTACATGTGCATCCATTAGTAGCTACAATTTACCATCTTCTAATTGCATAATTTCAGTATGGCACAGCACCGTGTCACAAACCGCACGTTGCCTCAAACTAGAATATCAAAGGAATACGATATTCCCTTGTTGGATCAGTGCAGTGAAGAATCTAGATTGTTTAAAATGGCGAAGGGAGGCCATGTCCATTCTTACTATCATGTTCCTTATGAAGTGTTCAGTGAGTGTATGGGCGTTTGACTTATCCTGATAGACTAAATATAGCTCATGGACACATACAACAGTTACTGTTTGCCTAGAATGAATGAGAATAGTATACAGTATGTGTACAGACACAAGTGTAGTGTGTGCTATAATTAACACATGTGTAAGTCCTCAGAGTAATTCACTGAATTACATCATATTTCAAATAATATAATTTGCTTCTCAGGATGTTGCAATAACATTGTATTTCATTAACCTGTCACGTTTTGTATTAATTTTACGTTTTATCCTGAGAGGTGGTCCGGGGACAGGCAGGTGTTTCTGTAGCTACAGTATGTCTTAACACGTGGACTTTCCGACCAGTGCCAACTGGGGCTTCGAACGTGTTTCTGTAATTAAGACGACTACTGCAATGCAATACAAGAGGACATTGCTGGCTTAGTAGCTCTGCTTTGCATCTGCCATGAAGAATGCCCGGGTTTGTGTCCCAGCAAATGCCAACACCCAGCCACTGGAGCATCCATAGTGCTTGTCTCAAGCCAGGATAAAAATATGGTTGAATCAGGAAGAGCATCCAGCTTAAAACCTTTACCATAGTTGAAAGGGGGCAGATCACATAATCCTCTTTGGTGACCCCAATGGGATCACACACAAGAACAGCACCAGCAGTGTAACCAAATTTATTTAAAAGTTTTACTCAGGAAAATAATTACAGTTCTCCAGCCAAGTCAGCACCTTCCTTTCACTGTCGTTGTTATTCATCAAACAAAATGCCTTTAAATGCTAGTTCAAGTGGATCAGCCCTGGATTCTGAGAAGAGCTTCACAGTTTTATTGCAGAACTTTACAGTTTATTGTTATATGCTAGATCAGTTGTTCTCAACCTTATTCCTGGTGGACCACTGCCCTGCATATTTTAGTTTCTTCCCTGCTCTATCACACCCACTCCAATTAAGAAAAGGCTGTTTTTATAGGACCGGAGTTGAGAACCACTTTGCTAGAGAATACATCCCGTTGAAATCACTCTGTATCATGCAACTGTGATCAATATGTATGCTGCATGTATTTTTTGTAACACATTATTAACAGATGCAGTGAGAGAGAGTGTTACATAAGGGCATTAATTATGGTGTGTCCTCACAAAACTTACTGTAACTGTGTTACCTGTTTTAAATGGCCAGGGTCATATGGAGGGAGAAGTGTGGGGTTTGGCCACCCACCCTCACCTGCCTCTGTGTGCCACTGTGAGTGATGACAAGACCCTGCGTATATGGGACCTTTCTCCCAGCCACTGCATGCTCGCTGTGCGCAAACTCAAGAAAGGTAGGCTGCGGTTTTCCTTTATGATAAAAGCTTTAGTGAGTGCAGCGATAGAGCTAAGGAGTGTGGAATCATGAGTACTTTACTAAGCCTAATGTTTGAGAGTTGTAATATGAGTACATCAGATTATGCTTTTAAAAATGGCATATTTATTACATATAATTAAATGTAGAATTACTTTAGGAAGTTTATGTAGCAAAACAAGGTTCCTGAATAGTCAGTGACATTAATTGTTTTGCTGTGCTATTTAAAAAAATCAAGCAAGAAGGAACCGAGAAAACCCAGAGCAGTTAAATTATTTTATTCTGAGATCATCTTCAAACTGTCATCTTGGTAGAATTAAATAAGGCTGACTTTATTTGTTGTTTCCCTAACAGCTAATCTGTTCTTTTCTCATTCTAGGGATGCTTTATTGTTACTGGCTCTCAAAAAGCCTTAAGCAATTGAGAAATCCATTATCGTTGTTATGAAGCCAGACCGTGGTGATGTAGTATATAGTAACTTTGTTTGTTTAACTGCAGGTGGCCGCTGCTGCAGTTTCTCTCCAGATGGCAAAGCCCTGGCAGTAGGGCTAAACGATGGCAGCTTCCTCATTGTTAATGCAGACACTCTGGAAGACCTGGTGTCATTCCACCATCGCAAGGACATCATCTCCGATATCCGCTTCTCTCCTGGTTAGTCAGCACACTGGAGCCGGCATAAAAGCCAGAGACCATCAAACAGAGCACTGAGTCTATTCCGAGTTGAGGGACAGGAATAGTGACTGTCAGGGTTTGAATTTAAAAATAGAGGCTTTGTCAGGCTGCAAGACATTCAAAAGTGAAAAAGTTCAAAATAAGACTTGGGTTTGAAAAAAAAAAGTTTTCAGACTGTGTGTATTGTAGAGGATGAGAAATCTGACAGTTAATTATATATGACATATTTAATGGGATAGTATAAGTTGCATTTGGCCTTTTACATCGTGTGATAAGACATGAAGTAGTAAAAATTAACACGGTAATGAGAATGAACTCGAGTTGATAAATGGGTCCATCTGCCACAGGTGCAGGGAAATATTTGGCAGTAGCCTCAGGTGACACCTTTGTGGATATATACAACGTGATGAGCAGCAAGAGGGTGGGTGTGTGCAAAGGTTCCATGAACTACATCACTCACCTGGACTGGGACAAAAGAGGTAAGAAAAAACTATACGACAAAAATAAATAACATGGACAGAAATAAATAATAATAAAGTCCAAGCTGGTGTTATTGAATATCATAAACAAACCAAACTTACTATTGTGCCATGTATGCTATAATATTGTTAATCTAGTTCTCTTGCTTTTATGAATCAAAATGACACTATTGTAAGGTTGTGTTGTGTAACTTAATAATAGCTGTGCCTTGTTTTCTCAGGAAAGCTTTTGCAGGTCAACACTGCAACTAAGGAACAGCTATTTTTTGAGGCCCCTCGTGGGAAGAAGCAAACCATTCCTGCTGTAGAGGTGAGAGATGCTGATATTGTTGTGGTTACTGTAACTTGTTCTTATCTCAGGTCTAAATAGAGTAAGGGCAAGAACATGGCCCACTTTTCAATTGTGTAGGTCTAAATATGGAGACAAAGAATTGGGCTGCACTTAAGCAGGAACTCACCTTGCTGGCTTTTGATTGTGAATGCCGTAAATTGTTATCTGTATGCTGTGTGACCATGTCCAGGTGGAGAAGATTGAGTGGAGCACATGGACGTGTGTGTTGGGGAGCTCCTGTGAGGGCATCTGGCCAGTGGTTAGTGACGTTACCGAGGTAACGACGGCATGTCTAAGCAGCGACAGACAGGTGCTGGCAACAGGCGATGACCTTGGATTTATAAAGCTTTTCAGGTACCCTGTTAAGGTAAGAATGGTTCATGTTAAATAAAATAGTGTAGAGATTCTAGATTATTTGGTTGACAAAACCTTGGTTTCTGTTTTAAAATATATTGATTTAGCTTTAATTGGAATTGCCTTGATGATTACTCCATTGTGTTAAATGTTCTCTCATGTTAATCAGGGAAAATACGCGAAGTTCAAGCGATATGTGGCCCACAGCACCCATGTGACTAACGTGCGCTGGACACATGATGATTCTCTGTTGGTGACGGTGGGTGGAGCTGACACGTCTCTGATGATTTGGAGCCATGATACTGAGGGCTGCCGGGAAGTCCGGCAGTGTGATAGCGAGGAATCTGACATTGAAAGTGAGGATGATGGAGGTAAGAGAACGTGCTGAATTACTGGACATACATATAGATTATTGTATGGTTGTATGGTGACATTTTGTCACATTACGACCGAAACATGGTTGTATTTTATTAGGATTTTATGTGACAGCCCCAAAAAAAGTGGTACATAATTGTAAAGTGGAAGGAAAATTATACATGATTTTCAAACAGTTTTACAAATAATTATCTGACAAGTGTGGCATGCATTTGTATTCTGTCCCCTGAATTGCATGTCTTTTAGGGTATGTCTCTGCCAGCTTTGCACATTGAGAGTGAAATCTTTGTCCGTTTGTCTTTGCAAAATAGCTCAAGCTGAATCAGACTGGATGAGGTGTGTCTGTAAACAGTAATTTTCAAGTATTGCCACAGATTATCATTTGGATTTAGGTCCGGACTTTGACTGGACCGTTCTAACAGATGAGTATACTTTGATCCAAACCATTCCATTGTAGCTTTGGCTGCATGTTTAGGGTTGTTGTCCTGCTGGAAGGTGAACCTCTGCCCCAGTCTCAAATCTTTTGCAGACTCTAACAGGTTGTCTTCTAAGATGGCTTGTATTTGGCCACATTCATCTTCCTATCCTCTCTGACTAAGTTTCTGTCCCTGCTGAAGAAAAGCATCACCACAACATTATGCTGCCACCACCATGTTTTGCAGAGGGGATGGTGTGTTTCGAGTGATGTGCAGTGTTAGTTGCATTTAGGACAAAAAGATAAATTTTGGGTTAATTTGAGCAGAGCACCTTCTTCCACGTCTGCTGTGGCCCCCACACAGCTTGTTGCAAATTGCAAACAGGACTGCTTATGGCTTTATTTCTGCAATGGCTTGCTTCTTGCCACTCTTCCATAAAGACCAAATTTGAGGAGTGCGTGATTAATCATAAACAGATTCTCCCACCTGAGCTCTGGATCCCAGCAGCTACTCCAATAGTTACCCTGTGCCTCTTGGCAGCTTACCTCTGATTGCTCTCCTTACCCGGCCTGTCAGTTTAGGTGGAACACCATGCTTTGGTACAGTAGGTTTTCAGTTTTGCCATACTCTTTTGCCAGTTTCAGATGATGGATTGAACATTGCTCTGTGAGATGTTCAAAGCCTGGGATATTTTTAACACCTAACCCTGCTTTAAACTTCTTCACAACTTATCCCTGACCTATCTGGTGTGTTCCTTGGGCTTCATGATTTTAGTATCAGCATCTTCTCAGTAAAAATTGGGGGCTGAATACAAATGCACACCACAAGTTTGTAAGTATGTAAAATATTGGTGTGCTGTAGTGTTTGGCAGCAAGACATTGGCAATGAATCCGCATTAAGATCCAATCTCTTAGGCTTTTTGCCCTCTGGGCCCTGTGCATGGCAGGCTGTGGTGCACTAAGTAATCTGGTACCTTTCTGTCTTAGCCAGCATGGACTTTTTTCAGCATTTGCATGATGAAAATATGCATGTTTACAGGCCGTGGAAATAAAAAATCTGGTATCTGAAAATACTGGAATATTCTGAAAAACTGTTAATTTATGAACTCAATATTACTTCTGGGACAGTGTTTCCAGAAGTTTATCATTAGTATATCACTATCATTATCATGTTCGTATGATCATTTGATAAAATGATGTTTGATTAATAATTTAAAAAATCTCTATGTGTACAATAATTTCATGTTTTGGTGTCGTAGTTTAACAGCATGGGTCTGATTTGGAACCAGTCAGGTTATTGATTTTATTTATACTCTGTCATCACCTGTCACAGAAAAGGATGATAGAACCTGTAGTACAGTACATCTCTACTAAGATCTTGTGAGACAGCTGCTGTCACCCTCCTGTTTAGCTTGTGAGGCACAGTGTAGCCTATGTAGGAATAATAATTAATGCTCAAAAACAATAGCTGGAGTAGTGGAGTCTATTGCAGTTCATTTGGTTGACATAGTTATAAATATTGCAAACTCGGTTCTGGGTGCTGCAATATTTTTTTTTCAATGTAAAATAATTTACCCTGAAATACAATTATTCTGGGGTCTCTCTACGATTATTTGGTTTTGACTATCTGGCACGACTGGTCAGTGCTACTGTAGCATGGATGAGATGTAATTGAAGACCAGGTTGCTTTGTTAGCAGCCTTCAGCTTGTCTGTATTGTTGGATCTTGTGTTTTTCATCTTCCTCTTGACAACAACAAATACTGTAGAGTCTCTATGGGGTTTAGGTCAGGCCATTTAGCCAATCAATCACAGTAATATCATGGTCAGCAATCCAATTAGTGGGAGTTTTGGCACTGTGGGCAGGCACTAAGGCCTACTGGGAAAGGAAACCGACATTTCCATAAAACTTTTCAGCAGATGGACGCATAAATATCCTGGCACATGGCTGCATTCAATTTTAATTAATAAAACACAGTGGACCAACACTAGCAGATGACATGGTACCCCACACCACTGACTGTGGAAATTTCACATTGGACTTCGAGCAACTTACATTCTGTACATGAACTTCCTCCAGATTCTATGACCTTAGATTAAGGTTGGTTATTTCCAAATGAAATGCAGTATTTACTTTCATCTGAAATGAGGATTTGGATGCAGTTTTTTTCTCCTTAGGCCAGGTAAGATGCTTCTGACATTGTCTCTGGTTCGATTTCACAATGTTTTGTGGGCATTAAGCAATGCGTACCTATAGTTACTGCTGGAGTGAGTGCAATAGCAGTAACAAAGTACAGTTAAACCTTGGATTGCAGAAGCATGCTTGTATATCAAAATACTCGTATATCAAATTGAATGTCCCCATATGAAATAATGGAAACTCTGGAAATGGCAAGACGATTCTTTCCACAACCCAAAAATATTCATATAAAAATAATTAATACAAAATATAAAGTAAAAATAAAACAAATAAACCTGCAGTTTATCATTGAAAAGAATTGTGACTGGTGTTAGACGAGAACAGAAGCAGGACACACACACACACACTAACGGAATCACTTTTTATAAAACAAATTAATTTCCGCACTGCTTTTTTCCCTTCACGACGATCATTGTCGCAGTACAGTTTCTAAAGAACAGTCATAACACTTAGACACAAAATAAAAAAAGTGCACAGTTAGAATGTTATAGTAAACAGTACAACACGGATGTTGACTATAAAAGTGACCTACGCCCCCTGAGACTGAGCATGGGAGAATAACCACAATCCCGCAGCGCGAGAGAGAGAAGAACCATTGACTCAGTTGTGATCATGTGATGCTCGGCAGACAAAGCACATGTGTACTACAGTACTTGTATATCAAGACCTTGCTTGTTTAACAAGTTCAAATTTATAAAAAAAAATTTTGTTTATCTTGCAAAACACTTGGAGACCAAGTTACTCGCAATCCCAGGTTCCACTGTATAAGCATCTTTTTTTTCTTCAACATTCTCTAAAGATCTATTTAAACCAGTCACACAAGGCGTTGTGTTGAGCAGAAAGTGTCTTCACTTCACTGATCGTGTGACAATTGGCTCATCATGACTTGTCTGTGTTTGCTCGAAAATCTATTTCCTACCTGTCATGTTTTGCCCAAAATGCAGATTTTTAAATTTATTTTATTTAGCAGTTTTCAAAATAAAATTTTGATGTAGACAACCTCTGTGTCAGAGAATAATAATGTGTCAAAACGGGTAAAAGTCTGAAAATGCCGTTTATCGCTTTAAGCATTTTATATGGAATGCTCCAAAGATAATCATGTAGCTAATTGACATTCTAAGCTCGTCATTTCACATTTCAAACCATTAAATTATTCTTTCAGTTAAAAGACGATGGTCGTGTGAAGTGCTGGATGTGCCTGAAGGTCATCTCATATTCTGCTCTCTGTAATTTCGCTCCTTGCAGGGTACGATAGTGATGTGACTCGAGAGAATGAGATCAACTATGTAATCAAGGCCTTATCTACCAATATGAGACCCATGGCAGGTGTCAAGCCCCATTTGCAGCAAAAAGAACCATCAGCAGATGAAAGGTATGTCAGCAAAAAAGGACCACTTTTCAGTTGCAGTTACTAATGGAAACGTCCTTATAAAACCCGGCTGTCAAAACTTAAAATATGTTTCATATAGTATTATATATAACTTGTCCAAGTCAACACTGTCTTAAATCAAATTGTTGACTTTACTACATGTATTGCTCTATATCCTTCACCAGCCACTTAAACAGGAACACCTGTACCACTGCTTTTTATGCAATTATCTAGTCTGTCAGTCATGTGGCAGCATTGCAATGCCCAGACCAAGCAGTATTTCCAGTCTTCTAGGTTTCTGTGTGCAATGTGCCTCAGACTCCAGTTCTTGACTGAAGGAGTAGAAACCAATGTGGTGGGTTAAAGTGCATCCTGCCCACCATGGTTGTAAAAAATGACTGTTTGAGTTACTGTAGACTTCCGGTTAGCTTGAACCCGTCTTGCTCGGTTTTCCTCTAAACTCTTTTCCACCCACTCTTTTTTTTTCTCACAATAAACTCTAGATATTGTTGTGTATGAAAATCCTAGGAGAGCAGCAGTTTTTGAAATACTCATACCAACCCATCTGGCACAGACAAATGTGCCACAGTCTAAGCCACTGAGATCCTGTTTTTCCATTCTGATAGTTGATATGAAAGTTAACAGAAGGCGTGATATTTTTGCTTGGCAATGCTGCCACATGAATGACTGGTAATTGATAACTGGTACTGAAATAAAGACATCTATAGAATTTTGACACGTGTGCCTGTTTAAATGTTTTATTCCCCAAAACTTTACAAACAGTACAGTACAAATTTATGATGATCTTTTCATTCTTGAACTTTCCTCTGACAGAACAGAACAAATTAGTTAATTGTTAGTTGATAAGTTAAAATTGTTTGGATTAAATACCAGGGACGAATTCAGTCAGCAAATAAATATGGAAATGCTGTGTAATGTAATGACTCCAGTATGTTTCGATTTCCATCATCTCGTAGCCCTATTTTTTTTTTATAAAGTGTTTAAATGTAATTCTGAAGTATTTATATACCGTCCTGTGTCCTGTATACAAAATTACTTTGATTTATGTTTAGTTGTTTTTAGTTATTTTAATTAATAATGTGCTATGTCCTTAAATACACTATACACTTACAGTATATAATTTGGTTATGCAAGTCCACCACTGGTTTATGCAATTTATGAGAGAATATCAAACCAAATGTGAAGACAAGTATTATACTGTATCAGGATTAGTGTAATTGACATGAAGGAATCTTTCAGTCCTACAGTTATACCTTACAAATGTAAAATACATTGATTTATCTAATTAAGTTGGCTTTCCCACATTCCTGTTCCGAATCATCCCAAATTCTTCCCAGGGTCTTGGGCGCTCGACTCCATCTAATCACCTGTGAATTGGCTACACATTACCTATAAAATGGTACGATGTACATGCAATTCTGCTTTAAGCCATGCTAAACATGTTGAACAGTTAACTGTCCGGTCTACAAATGTACATTAGTTACCAAATACCTACTGCATGTCACAATTTGCTATGAATTGCTAAATCTGCTATGATTTTTCACCTGTTGTTTTGGATACCTGTGAGTGCAGAAAGTATGAACCTGCTGCACACTTCCATAAGAAACATCACCACTTGTAGATTATAGTATATAATAAAACATACTATTGAGTAGATTAGTAAGCAGGGTTGGATTCAGCCATTTTACATTTATTCCACCCTTTTATGAAAGGTCTTTACAAGCGCTCAAGTAGAGAAAGCGGAAACTTTCAACATCAACACTAAACAAGGAAGTTGGTATATTATTGGACACTATGATGCATTATAAAGAAGTCCATACCTGATGATAAACTAATAAACAAGCCTGAGATTCTGCGCTCGTTCTGGATCAAGTTTGTGAATGTGGGAAAGCCCCCTAAGAGTTGACGTAACAGATTGTTTTATTCCACACTAGTCTCCCAAGCAGCACTGTAAAAAAATAATAATAAAAAGTCCTGCCTCTCAGATATAAATCTCATTTTTGATAGGTGACTGATAAAAAGCTTGTATTTCAACATCACCCCATATCCCTCTTTTCCAAAATAAAAGTTCAGATTCTGTTTAATACTAAAAGTAGATGAAATGTATTGAGTACTGATCAGTTGTTTAATTGCTTTAATTGAAGGATGTTTTGCCACAGAAAAAAACATGAGTTGTGTTTCATGGGGAGCACTTTGTCTTGAGTAATTTAGCATCCTGGTGTCTTTCTCTTCCTCTCATCCTCACTTCCGTGTGTGTCTCTACTTTGCACTCTTTCCTGTCACCGCATGAAGGCAGGGGGTAGTCAGGTAAGAAGAATTAAGTGCTGCTGTAAGAAAAAAAATGTTTCAGTTGTGCTCTGTGATTAATATGAAAATTTATAAACGTATAGATATATTTTTATTTTTACAATTTCATTTTCCTTTTTCATAAAAATAATTGCAGGTAGTTAACTTGGTTTAGAGGATTTATCGTCAAGGGATTAGTTCTGCAGTTAAATATTTAGATGACACTATAATGTCAGAGGCAGCACGGTGGTGTAGTGGTTAGCCATGTCGCCTTGCACCGCCAGGGTCCGGGTTCGATCCCCGGCTCTGTGTGCATGGAGTTTGCATGTTCTCCCCGTGCTTGGTGGGTTTCCTCCCACAGACCAAAGACATGTATGTTAGGCTAATTGGCGTTCCCAAATTGCCCGTAGTGTGTGAATGAGTAAGTGTATGTCTGTGCCCTGCGATGGATTGGCACCCTGTCCAGGGTGTACCCTGCCATGTGCCCTAAGTCTCCTGGGATAGGCTCCAGGCCCCCCATGACCCTGAATACAGGATTAAGCGGTATAGGTGATGAGTGAGTGAGTGTATTGTTCAGTGTTTTTCTGTCCTTCTTCTGGAACTTTGACTATATCTCACTTCTGATTGTTTGAGTAAGACTTGTGTGCTTTGGCTCTAATCACAGACTGTACTTGCTTCTCATGCTGCATAAGTATAAATAAATCATTTCAGGATATGTTTTGCCTCTTGCTTTGCCAGCTCTTAGCTGTTGTCTTACAGACCACATGCTGTTGACTTTACATAATCACTGTCGTCACTAAGAAAATTGCTAACATTTGTAGGTGCTTGGGCCCTGTGTTGTGTATTTTGTGTTCTCAGTGTCCCAATGTTTCATCCTTTAAATCTAGCGTTCATGCCTGAGGGCTTAATAAGAGACAGTGGTCCTAACCTATTCCTTTTCTCCAACATTGCTTCCATGAAGAGGCTCAAGGTAAGTCTCACTCTTATGAAATTTGAAATTAGACATGATAATGTGACGTGTGTAAACTTAATGAGGATATGCCAGATATTGTCGCCTATTACATTGATGTTCTGAAAGGTTAGAATTGCCATCTGCTAGTCCTACATTTAATTATTTGTCTTTGTGCTTGATTTGGGCACAGACCCCCAGTAAGCAGGGCTTTACCAGTACCAGAGAAACTCCAAACCAATAATGTGGGCAAGAAGAAAAGGCCCATTGAGGTAAATGACATGTAAAACAACCTATCTTGCAGAATATATGCAGAATATAAATGTGTGAAGAGGGTGGCTGAAGAAATAAACACAAATCAAATACCAATCTTAATCATATAATTATTCTAACAGAAATCAATATTAGTTAAGGTATTGTGGTTATATTGTAGCTCTCTTTTTTCTAAAAGTCTTCCATTAATAATATTTGAAAGATTTGTGGGCATGATTATAAGAAGTACTGTGCAGCCTGTTTGATGCGTGAGATGTGGTACCCAGATACACATCCTGGAAGAAAAGACATTAGTCTCACTCATCTTGTTAACCTTCACTAATTCAATTGCAGTACGGTTATTCTCCGCCTGTCCTCTCCCATCCAGCGAGTGGACTCTTTTAACCTCTCTGCCATTTCCATGGAGACGACCTCTGACTCTAACCCGTATTTGACTTTTAACGCAGGACCTGGTGCTAGAACTGGTGTTTGGTTACCGGGGCAACGACTGCCGGAACAACGTGCATTACCTAAACGAGGGGGCGGATATCATCTACCACACGGCTTCAGTTGGAATTGTCCTTAACTTAACAACGGGTATGTTTTCTACAAGAGGTCAAAGCGAGTAAATACAAGTTGCGGGATCTGAAAATGGTATTTTTGGGTGAAATGTAGGATGTGCTATGTGTGTGTGTGTGTGTGTGTTTCCTTTAGCATGCCAGAGTTTCTATATGGAACACAGTGATGACATTTTGTGCCTCACCATTAATCAGCACCCCAAGTTCCCCAACGTTGTGGCAACTGGCCAAGTAGGTATGTTTGTGAGACTATCCTTTTATTTCCAGGATAACAGGATAACGTCACTGACTTTACCCTGGAACGTTCCCATATCAATGACACATGAGTCTCTCTGCCTCATTTTGCTGATTCAAGAATGGTTTTAAATTGTCTTGACTGAATTTTTAATACAGTCTGATTGTTTTAGCTGTTGTTGGAAGATTCAGTGTTTCTAACTATAATGACATATAAACAATTTTTAGGTATTACTTGGTAAAATAGGAGAACATTCCTTCTGTGTCTGCTTGTAGGGTTTATACCTGGTTGACTTATTACAATCAGTTTTTAACCTCTTTGAAATTTTGCAGGTGATGCTGGTGATATGTCAGGTAAAGCATTTTATTCACTATTCATAAAGCTCGTTCATAAGTTCGTTTGACCCTGCAGAGTGAACCTGTGACAGTGTCATCATGCACCATCACCATGCTGTCTGTTAATACATCCATAATCAGTATCAATTTATGATAATGAAATATCATTCCCGTGTAGCACTGTTTGACTAGAAACATGAATTTTTGGTGTTGTGAGGCATGATGAGGCAGATTATTTATCTGTTGCAGGGGTGAATTGGTGCTAATTTCCTCTAGAACTCTGCCCTCTACTGACTGTCTTTACATATTTTTTTTCAAAATCTATATCGATTGAAACTTTAAAGGTCAAGATATACAGAATCATTATCAATGTATCATATGTCAAGCCTCTGTATTATAATGTTTTATCTGGCATTTTGATGAAAGCAAGTTAATCACATCAACTCAGTTGCATCTTTACTATTCTCCTGTGGTTGTTATAACCGTTGTTATGTTTTATTCATAGTATTTTAAAAAAAGTTTTATTTCTAAGCAAGGATGAACTTTTTGCAATCACCATTCAGGAGGAATACACAACAAAGGCAGCCAGAGCCAATCAATATCCATGTTTTATTTACACTGACATGTAAGAGAGCATGTCCAAGCTGAGAGAGCCTGAAGGAGAAAGACATTTTTACCTTCACATGTTTAATGTTTGCTCTCTGGGTTTAATTATAAAGAAGTGTATATGAACAGAAAACTAATGTTTACAACTACAAAAATGAATGTAATATCAGTAAAATGTGTGTTGCATATTGCACGTTATGCTCTATTATAATAAGACTCGATAGTTAAGTAAAATATATTATTTATAAATAACAGTACAAAAAGGACTTTGTACAAGTAGTACAAGTAGTACAATATCTTGCAGGTACAGTATCTAGTGCAAACTAGTTGTTTTACAAAGTATATAGACTGATTCCCTAAACCAAAATTTCTACTCGCCCTTCAGCCACATCTCCTTCCATCCATGTGTGGGATGCCATGAACAAGCAGACGCTGTCTGTTTTGCGCAGCTATCACTCTCGGGGCATCTGCTCAGTCAGCTTCAGTGCCACTGGCAAGCTGCTCCTCTCTGTCGGCCTGGACCCTGAGCACACCATCACCATCTGGAAGTGGCAAGAAGGTATAGCATGTCTGCTGATTCTCTCTGTTCCGCTCCATTCTCGTAGTTTTTACAGTACAGTACAATCATTCATACTTTTATTCGTTATTAAGGTGCCAAGGTGGCCAGTCGCTCTGGCCATACACAGCGGATCTTTGTGGCTGAGTTTCGGCCAGACTCTGACACTCAGTTTGTGTCCGTGGGCATAAAGCATGTGCGCTTCTGGACACTCGCAGGCCGAGCTCTACTCAGCAAGAAAGGAGTGCTCAGCTCTATCGAAGATGCCCGCATGCAGACCATGCTCTCCGTGGCATTCGGAGCTGTAAGTATATTTCTACATACGTACGCATAGACATTACTGTCTGCAGCACTGTAAAAAACAAGATTGTGAAAGAGCCACAAACTGGCATTATGGTGATAAACACTGTGTTTTTCTGTATTACTATGCTAATGAAGTGTCGCTGAGTTGATGAAGTAGAATAAATGAACTAGAAATCTGTTATTTGGACTAGACTAGGGCGTAGTGGTGTAGAAAATGTCGCAACGTAGCACTGATTAACAATGAAAAAAATGTTGTGTACGTGGCTGAAATTGCTAGGAAATGAACCATAATGAAACGTGCCTTGGTTGTACTGTTCTCTCTGCTTAGAGGTCACTAGATTAGTGCAGATTTGTTTTCTTTTCAGAATAACTTGACATTTACAGGTACCATTAGTGGAGATGTGTGTGTATGGAAGGAACACATTCTAGTACGAATTGTTGCCAAGGCACACACTGGTCCTGTCTTCACCATGTACACCACACTCCGAGATGGCCTCATCGTCACAGGCGGCAAGGAGCGGCCGTGAGTCACTTTCCTCCTTCTTCACTTCACGCCCAAAACCTTTTCACAGCATTTGGGTGCTCATAAAGAGTCTGAGTGTTAAAATTGTGACTTCCAGACTTCCTTATGTTAGATTTGTACTTTTTGATATTTTTTAAAAAATAAAATGCTTTCATGGACAAGATTGTGTCTAGCAGAACAGCCCTAAAATATGCCTGGTTATGAAACCTTTGTAATAAAGTAATTTGCTGGATAGCGAGACAGCCCTGTGTTTGTGCGCGTGTGTGCCGCCTGCAGGTCTAAAGAAGGTGGTGCGCTGAAACTGTGGGATCAGGAGCTGAAGCGCTGCAGGGCTTTTAGGTTGGAGACTGGTCAGATCATCGACTGTGTGCGCTCTGTCTGCAGAGGAAAGGTACTACTGAGTATGAAGCGTGCTACAGGAGTGTTGTTTGCAGGAACATTTTTTTTATCACCTCAGGGCATTGAGTTTGCATCACTGCAAACCCAGGAAATGAAAAACGTACCAATCCTATTTGTTTTGTAGTTCATATAATATCAGCCAATATTTATCCATTACTATAATTTGACTAGTAACAAAGCTTGTGTTGCCAATTTGTGTAGCAACTGCCTTAGTTATAATAACTAAGAGATCTGTGTGTGCAGTTTTATACCAAGTGTTAGTGGATTTAAAAAGTATGGCATGTCAAATACAGCTCTGTTGCATTCCTGTTAGAGAGTTCTGACCTGGTAATTGTTTCACAGGCCTTGAATTTGATTCAATTTGATTTCAAACACCAAGTGTTGATGTTTTTGAACAAGTATCTAAATATTCATTCTCAATGCGTTCTATTGCATAGTTTGAATGAAGATAGATAGATAGATAGATAGATAGATAGATAGGAAATTCCATGATGTATATACAGCAGATATAGAGACAGCAACACAAAGACAGGTTTTTGCAGTAGAAGTGATTGCACGCTGTATATCTTAGACACAGTAGTCAGTAGACACAGGGTAATGTGAGAACTGACCAAAAGTTACTAGTGAAGATGTATAAAAAGAATACAATTAAAGCTTATAAGTATCAAGGAATAATAATAATAATAATAATAATAATAATAGGCATAAATTAATAATACTTAGAAGTGAAATGTAGTGCAGTCTTGATGTACAATTGTATTCATGACAATGTGACAGCAGTGCGCAAATAGTAGCAATCTATCTATCTAGAGAAATGTTGAAAAGTTGAATGACTCTACTGACAAAGGATTTGTCTTTCTGTCTGCTGAAGACTTCCATTTCAAAATGTTTCATGATTTTCTTCAATTCCACTACCTTATTAATTTGTCACTCTGTTGTCTTGTTCAGGGGAAGATCCTTGTGGGCACACGGAACGCAGAGATCATTGAGGTAGGAGAGAAGAATGCAGCGTGTAACATTCTGGTGAATGGCCACATGGACGGCCCTATCTGGGGACTAGGAGCTCACCCTACACGAGACGTCTTTCTATCTGCCGCGGAGGACGGCACAGTACGCCTCTGGGACATTCCTGAGAAGGTAACAGCTTTAGAAAGTCACATGTGCACACTCACTCACACGTGTCTTCAATACAGCGCTAACAGTGCTGAACTTCTCTTGTGCAAAAAAAACAGAAGATGCTGAATAAGGTGAATCTTGGCCATCCTGCACGCACGGTCAGCTATAGTCCTGAGGGTGACATGGTAGCGATCGGCATGAAGAACGGAGAGTTCATCATTCTCCTGGTAACATCGCTGAAGATCTGGGGCAAAAAGAGAGATCGTCGCACTGCCATCCAGGATATCAGGTTAGACTTGAGCTGCTTTAAGACAGAAGTAACATTCGAAACTTAAAGACACACTGGCCAATATTTAAACTGTTCATTCTGTTATAAATGATGTGAATTGTCTACGTGAGACAACAGTGAAACATCTTTAATTCCTTCCATCAGCCATGTTCAAAACATGCACCTTCTTTACTACTCAGAAACTCATATTGTGGTGGGAGAACACGTGATCTGCTGGGGAAAAAATTATAATGAAAAAAGTAATTAAAATAACAAATAGAATTCTGAAAGATGCCATCTAGGCCTTTCATACCAGTTTTGTGTAGTGGTTATGGGGTTTTGTGGTCAGCACTGTCACACACCTCCAGGATTGGGGGGTCAAATCTGACCACCAGTCTGTGTGCATGTGATGGGTTTTTCCTTCCGGAACTCTGGTTGTAGGCAGACTGGCGGTTACAAATTGCCCATAGTATGGAACTGGTATAGGCTCCAGGCTCACTGCATGCATGAATGGATGGATAATTGCTATGAGGCACTTCTTTGTGCTTTTGTACCATGTAAACTAAATTGTCCTCATTGCATTTCGCAAGTGTCATGTACTGTATATACTTAAGAAACCACAACCTTCTGTGTCTCTCAACAGGTTTAGTCCAGATTCACGCTACCTTGCTGTTGGTTCAAGTGAGAATGCTGTAGATTTTTACGACCTGACATTGGGACCTCAGCTGAACCGCATTAACTGCTGCAGAGACATCCTGAGCTTTGTCATTCAGATGGACTTTTCTGCTGATGGCTGTTACATACAGGTATGCGTGTGTGTTCAATCATCTTGGAAAATATGATATGATATCTGCATTCTTGCTTCAATGTTTTTGGATATCTCATTTGGCCTCCTCTTATAATTCATTATGCTGCAGAGGAACAGCACTTCCTAACAATATATTAATTTCCTGTGATGCTCCCTGCAGTTGTCCACTGGTGCATATAAACGGCTGGTTTATGAAGTGCCTTCCGGAAAGCAGGTCACAGAGCAGGCAGTCATAGACCGAATCACCTGGGCCACCTGGACAAGGTAACACTCCAGCGCTCTCATTTTAGCTAACAAACAACTGCTGCTTCAGGAACATTTAGAACATGACTGTGGACTTCTTCAGGCTTGCTGCAGAGTGTTCTAGTATTCACACAGCATCCAGACACTCGCAGCGTTGATCAAAGAGCAGAGTTGCACACCGCTTGAACAATCCAGACACAGAATTACATCATGTCTCTTCCCCTCTCCTACAGTATAATCCCTTCGGAAAGCCTGGTGTGGAATTATTTTAATCTTGCATGTCGAGTCAGTTGAGACTTTCGTAATATTTCAAACAAATTCACCCACAGGTGTGATGATTGTTCACATAATGATTGTAAGGATTTTCCTACATTAACATTTGCCACTGTTTGTATTTTCCTGTCTGTGCGCAGTGTTCTGGGGGATGAGGTGGTGGGAATCTGGTCCCGCAACACAGATAAAGCTGATGTAACATGCGCTTGTGTTTCCCATTCCGGCCTCAACGTGGTCACAGGTGATGACTTTGGGATGGTCAAGCTGTTCGACTTTCCATGTCCAGAGAAATTTGTAAGTTTACTCTTTGTAAAAAGAAACAAAAAAAGAAACAAAAAACAAAAAAAGATGTGTGTATATATTCTGTATATAAACAGTTTGATAGCAGAATCGGCCAAGGCGTCATTGTTTCTGTCAAATAATCACTAAGGCAAAAATACTTCCTGTGCTACACAGTGGTTTCCATGAGTGGTTTAAATGTGTTCAATGGCTTTTGGAGGATGTTTAATCCAAGAAAAAAACAGTTCACATACTGTCATCCCACGAGTAATCAATAACAGGTGGCCGTTGCTTAATGTTCGTAATTTGTTCTGTGAAATACCTCTTTATGCGATTTGGATATGGATCGAACACCATGTTATGTACTTAATAAAACTATGTAGGATGCTGTAGTGTAAGCACTGTGGTGAAGACACTGTGGTAAATACACTTGCTATTATATTGCATATGGTGTATGTTTGTACTATGACAGGGAGCTGTCATCAGCTACCAAAGTGCGTCCAAAACCCTAAGAGGAAGTGTTTGAATATGTTGCAAATTAAAATTTTTGTATAGCTAATAATGTTCCTCATGATCACCAATTTTATAAAAAGGTTTGTGTGTAACAAAACAAAACTTTTTTTCTTTGATCAAATTTGTTGCCACTAATTTATGTTTGAATCACAATCAAAGGATGACTTTGCTATATTTCTCACTAAAACTTAATCAACATATTATTGATACTACCTTGCATACTTAAATAACAAAATCAAAACTGGTAGATGTGTTCTAGCTTTTTGAGAAATCACACAAAATTCACCTTGATATAAACAAAATATGTTGGCCTTTGTGCTTTTTAACAATTTTTATTTTGGCCTTTGTGCTTTTTGTGACTCAAAAAAGCATGCACAAAATCAGTTTGCAGTAATTCTTGCTTTATTTAAAAATATATTTATCTAATTTTGCTGTCAATTCGTTCATTCATACATGAAAATGTCAAAATATGGAGCTGGAGCTATTTGAGTAACCAAAT
Source organism: Clarias macrocephalus (assembly GCA_011419295.1). Lineage (NCBI taxonomy): Eukaryota > Metazoa > Chordata > Actinopteri > Siluriformes > Clariidae > Clarias > Clarias macrocephalus. The sequence continues at coordinate 49,649 of JAAGKR010001128.1, forward strand.
TCAATGGCATTGCTTGCAAGATGTTTTTGTAAAACGATTGTCGTGCTACACCACTACTGAACGGTGAGAATGTTCTCAGTGTTAGTCCAGAAAAATAGTGGACTGAATGTAGTGGTTAGGAATGAGATGTAAATTAATGAAGCAACAAGTAGCCTTAATAAAATGTAGAAGTTGAAAAACCCACAAGAATAGAGAAATATTAAAATTCAGTTCTTCCCTGGTGTTTAATGTTATAATGCTGATCCACACATGTTTGTTTAGTTTAGTTTAGTTGTACTGCCAATTTCTCCTGATTGTCTTATTACTTGTGCAGGGTATTTCAGATATTCAGGCATCTATAGCATCCTGCATTGATTATTTCACACACAACACACATTTCTGAACATGTGAAAAGGAGAAATTGTTAACAGGACTCTGTTTTTCCTCAGGCCAAACATAAGCGCTTTCTAGGCCACTCGGCCCATGTGACCAACATCCGCTTTACCAGCGGGGACCGGTTTGTCATCAGTGCTGGAGGAGACGATAGAAGGTACTTTGAGTCATCTATATCTTTCTTGTGGTTGTGATTCCTCTTGTGGTTGCGATTCCTTTTGTTAGCTCCAGACATTTCACTTCTGCTTGTTTGGCCAAGAGGTCAGAGTCTCATGATGATCAAGAAGCAAACAGACATCCTTTGTTGTAGACTGAGGTCAGATTAGAAATTAATATCAGAATCAGAGTCTCTTCAATAGCCAGTATGATTTACATACAGAGATGTGTCTTAAAAAATTTTTTATCTTAAAATGTTTCTGTGTATTTTGGTTATATTTTGATTGAAGAAAACAGCCGACACCTGCTGATGTTATAGGAACGTGTGAAGATTTGTGGTTTGTATTGTGAAGTCTTGGTTTGTAAGGATTGCATTTCTAACATGTCCTGTTGTGTTTCTTGTACAGTTTGTTTGTATGGAGGTGTGTCCATGCGCCTCACTGACACACTCGGTGCCACTGTAATGCCCAGAGGAAAATGCAGAGGAGGGAGTGAGCACCAGGATGGTTGCTCTTGATGGGTGTTTTGTATCCAGGTGCATGTATCTGAACAAGCCTCCAGTCCCACCGTTACACCTGCCTGAACCACACTGTCATCTTCTCAGTCTGATTGATGCTGAATAAGAGAACGAAATTCTCTAATCTCATCAAGGTGATGTCTGAAATATACTGTATGCATCCCCTTCCCTGTGTTTCCCCACTGTCCCTGGATTGACGATTGAATGTTTTTTTGGTTTTTTTTTGTGCTATGTCTGTGTCATTGTTCCTTAACGTGTAAAAGTTTCTTCCAATTAAATGACTTAACGTGTAGCAAGCAAAGCAGGATTAGCCTTAAAGCAGTCTTTTTAAGACATGTTGGCCCCCTTGGTTTAATAGTCATGTTTTTACTAAATGATCACACTCACTCAGTTTTTATGTGCTTTCCATGTCTTGATGTGTGCGTTCTTTAGTCCGAAATCTTTTCATTAACGATCAGAACTCTCGTGGCCTTCTCCCTGAATGTAACAGCCGTTATGTTCTTGGATGTCACCATGCCAAAGCATACTATGCACTGTATACTTGACCTGCTCACTGTGGTTCTCCAGTGGTCTTTACTGTCATCCCTGAACGTTATTCACTCATCAGACCTCAGATCCTCCCTGCACATGTAGGTGGCATTCCTAACTGTAGCATCTTTAGCTTGAGCAGTAACCATGATTTCTGTGTGCAAACGTGTGTGTGAGAGTGTGTAGGTAAGAATTGTAGGTTTTGTATCTTGTGTCTGAGAACAAACTTTGAAAGAAAGTTTCGTATCCAGTCTATAAAAAAATAAATAAATGAGAAGGGAGTGTGTGTGTGTTGATGCTGTGTTGCATCATATAAAATCATTCATTGTGCTGCTAAAGCCTTTTAAGGTCATATATATCATGTTTAGGAAAGGAGATATTGTTTTTTCCATGAACAGAGTAAATATCACTGAACTGGAATGTTCCAACTCAAGAAAACCATAAAAGTAAACGGAGGTTATATCATGCAAAACGTTTTCTATTTCATTTGTTGTCATATTGATAAATAGTGCAAGATGTGTTCAGTGTATTTTGATTTTCTGATATTAATGTAAATATCAATTGTAAAGGCATTCTTTTGTATATTTTTGTGAAATGTTTTCTTAAAAGATCAAATTTGATTAAAAAATGAGTGTATAACGAATGCGATTGATTTTTCTTTATATATATTATTCATATTATACTGCCTGGCCAAAAACAAAAATTACACACTCTTAATATTTTGTAATATTACATTTTGATTATGGCACAAATACAGTGGCCATTGTACAGTATGTGTTTAAATCATTCCTCATCCGGCCTGAACAACTCTTATCACAATTTGTGTTCTATGCCCATCATCAGAAAGGGGAAAAAAACATGGGTCAATTCAGTACGTTCAGGTAGTCAGCTGACTTCATTTTACTGCCGCATTAACATTAATTAACTGAGATCTTCAACAAGCCTTTAAGTGAGCTCCGATCAAACTCATTATCCATTTGAAATTTTCTTTGCTTGATTCAGACCAATTGTTTGATCCTTCTAAAAACTACAACTTTTTTTTGGCCAGGCAGTGTATAAACAACATTGTAAGGGAAATTAGATCAAGGTAATCAACTGGCCAGGAATACCTAAAGGATTAATCTCTCCAACAATGAAACAAACAAAGCACAGAGGTGTTAACAAAGCTGAAGTGACTGTGATCTAATCAGATAGAAGAAAAAAGCTCAATACGTTTGAGTTCAGGATGTTCTGAAGAATCCAAACATTTTGCTAATAACTGTAATTTAAATCAGGGACATATTAAAAGATCATAAAAAAATAATAAAATAAAAAAATCTATATTTTGAGCTCAGCCTACTGGGACATCAAACAGGTGATGTCTAGATCTGATACACCACATGAATGCTCAAGAACTTACTGATGTTTTACTGACAAATTATTTATAGCTTGGGGATTACCGATTAGGGTGAAGTGGAAATGATTGACTTTAACAGTCAATGAGATATGTATTTCCAGCAACAACAATTATTTTATTACTCCTCCCTACAGTCCTAAGACATGTATTTTAGACTGAATGATGCTTCCTGCAGATTGTACAGTATGACTGGGTGTTTACACCCTGCAATGTGTGAGCACCTTATCTAGGATGTCCCACCACACTGTACCTCAAGTTCCATAATTACATTTTGAATAAACTGGCAGCTATTAATATCAGTTACAGTACACTGACTATTATTTAAGCGCACACATACACAGCTCGGAGTACATACTAACAGCTAACTGTAAACAACAATGAATAAACTCTATGAATCTCATTCTCCCACTGTACTGCTTATCCTGTACAGTGTCACTTACACAATACGGGCTATTTGGAAACACCAATCAGCACAAATGTTTTTGGACTGTGGAAGGGAGCTGGAGTACCCAAAAGAGAAGAACATGCAAATTCGACACACACAGGCCCAAAGATGGGAATCGAACCCTCGACCCTGGAGGGAAGAGGGCCACAGTGCTAACCACAACGCCACCGTGTCACCACAGTGACTGCACTTCATTTTGAAATGTAATGTAAATATGAAGACATTTCAAAGAATGTATCAGTTAATACATTTATTTTATTTTATTATTATATCCTATTTACAATCTGTATGTACAACCTGCATGCAAAGATATTTCACTGAGTTCAGGCATGTTAAATGACTACAGCCTCAAATCATACAACTTTTCACACTGGTTTGGTTCTACTGCTGTGTTTGCGTGTGCATGAACAAAAACAAAAAATCCTTATAATGTGACTTGATTCCAGAATACAATGAGAGGATATTTCTTGTTCTCCAACGTGTGATATAAAAACCTGATTTAGGTCCTCTAACTTCCTCTAGCACAAGATGTCTCTAAACAAAAATGGGGAACTGGGACTGAAAGCCACTGCTGTAAATGTCTATGGTGCACAAACATGTTTCAGACTTTGACGGAGAAAGAGCTGCCACAAGAGCAGCCGTGTTCTGCCTGCGGGTTCCTCAGCACCTGGAAGGAGGAGCGGATGAGCTCCTGACTGAAGTCGATCGTTGCTCCTTTTACAAACTCCAGACTGTCGTCGTCTACTATCACGGCCATGCCGTTCTGTTCAAAGACCCTGCGGGAGTGCAGAAACATAGGCTCAAACACAGACAAAGGCTGGATTGAATGTTTACCTGTTCGATTGATTACTGAAATATCTATCGACTGACTGTTGTGCAATACAAGACCAGTGCTCTAAGCATTTTCCCCACTGCAGGTCAAAATCCAGTTTATATCAAAGATTTCCTATTTAAACTATTCAAAATATTACGTTTACGTATCCAGTACAGCTTCCTTTCATCACAGAAATACTTCAGCATTTCTCAGTCTAATCTGTAAAGCACTGCATGTGCGATTCTAGGAAAAATCTGATTTACTGCAGTTTAACTCTATAAATAAATAACATCAATGCTCCAGTCAAAGGTATTGTCCTAGAGTTTTAAGGAAACACATTTATGTGTCAGTAGTGAGAATTATGTGCCAATTATAGCTTTTATCATGGAGCAGACCTGACATGAACAACGGACAAGAACAGGATTGAAAATGTCAGAGTGCATGGAGTATTCCTTTAAACGCTGCTTTTTGTATCAAAACCCTTGTCAAGCACATATTCTCAACAACAACTGCATCATCAGCTGAGAGTTTCTGCATGAATCTGTTACCTGTCGTCGTCATTTTTCACCGTGTCCACAGAAAACTTGTACTGGAACCCGGAGCAGCCTCCTCCCTCCACCTGTATCCTCAGATATTCTCCCTTCTGCATGATTTCACTCAGCCTCTGCGCACAAAAACATGTCTAACAGTAAAGATTCTACTAGGCCTTTATACATACAATCGCCTACATGAGTAGTTGGACAGTGACACTATTTGAATTTGGCCTCTGTACAAATGAAGTGTTATTAAGAGGTAATTAAGTGAAATAAAGTAATTAAGATGTGCTTGAGGTGCAGACTTTCTCAGTGGACAAGAGGCATTCCATGAGTAGTGATGAGACAGAAACACTGGGAGCACTGGGAACCATATGGATCACTCCGTATCCCAGGCGTTCTAATAGCCTTTAAATTACACTGTCAGTCGCAGCTTGTGTGAAAGGAGGCTAGTACTGAGCAATGGCCTGGCAAAACTCATATTTAAACTGTCACAGAAGCACGTTCAGCAAAAAAAAAAAAACACTTCGAATAATGGTATGTCATCTTTAAGCAACACTTTTCTTTTTAATAATTGATTCTAAGCTGTTCTGAATTGCATCTGTGTAGTTTTATTTACACCCAAGATGAGCTACAAAGTTAACTAGCTTCTAACACAAGGCTGAATCCCAAATCCCTCTCTAACCCTAATCAAATGCACTACTTGTTGTGTGGAACAAGTGATTGTCCTCCCTAGTGCACTAGCTTTCCTTTGAATGCTAATAGGGATTCAAATTCCAGGTCCTGGAAATTAATGGAGGTAATGAGCTAAAGCAGAATAAGTGGAAACATAAAGAGAAACATCCAGGATTTACAGGATGTCCAACACCTTCATGGTTTATTCACTTCACCTTTTGGCTTCATGGTACTGGTAAGAATTTTAAACGGATCTTTGTGCCTCAGTGAAAGGATTCACAAACATCTATTTGTAGTTTTGTAGACTTCATGGATAGTTATGAAATAAAAAGTTATACAAAGCCACACATTGATGCTACTACACTGCCCGGCCAAAAAAAAAAACCTTCACTACTTGGATTTAACTTAGCAAACAGATAAAAGCCTTGCATGGGATAAGTCCAGTGGTTCAGCTGATAAGTTTTTTAACCATCACTGATGCAGTGTGTAACCAGCCATGTCAGAGGACATACTGTATCCTGTGGTTGTGGCAAAGATGTTACTCTGTTTCAGGATGGTCGAATTATTGTCCTGCATTGAGCAAAGAAAACAACTAAGGAGACTGCCATAAACTACCAAAATGTAGTTGAGAAAAACACATTATTACAAACTGGGGGCATATTGGCGAGCCACCATCCTTGAGAAAGTAATGTGGTTTTTGAATGACCGTGATAGGAGATGACCTGTATCCAGACAAACAGAAATCCAAATAGCTTGTGTCTGCTGGAATTCTTTCGCTTAAATTGAAAATGCAAATGTATGTCCTAGCGTGTCTGTCTGTCGCCGGGTCTCTCTGTGACTTACTGTATGACTGGCCGGATCTACAGGACGTACTTGATACAGGGCACCTTGCCAAAAGATTAAATATGTTCTCCTTGCTGATAATAAAACAGAGATCTTTAGATATCATGCATGCATGCTTGTGTTTTTCCATATCTCCTGGTTGTTCGGGCCCGGCCGGTAAGCGTATCGAGGTGTGGTGGACACAACCAACAATAATTCTTCTTTTATTTAATCTTAAAACTTAACAATTCAGGCTCTCGTCGTTTTAAAACTAAAATCTAGTGTCTACTGTCCAAACCTGTTGGGTTATGTGTGTTATGACCTGGAGTAGCTTCAGTCGGTCAGGTCTAGGTCAACAACGTTATTTGAACAAAAAATGAGGGCAGCTGACGACCTGAATGTACTGAATGACTGGGTTTTTCCATCAATTAATTTTTCTTCCCTGATGGCATATGCCAAGATGCAAGGATTCATCAGGCTCAAACTGTGAAACAGCGGATTCAGGGAGGATGAGACATAATTTTCACACTTGAATTGGTCACCAGAGAGTCCAGACCTTAACTACATTGAGAATCTTTGAGTGAGATGTGCTGGAGAAAGCTTTACGCAGCGGCCCGACTCTCCCATCATCAATACAAGATCTTGAACAGAGATTAATGTGATTCTGGACTGAAATAAATGTTGTGAAATTGCAGAAGCTTACTGAAACGATTTCATGGCGATTGTGCGCCATAATCTAAGAAAAACCTGGTCCAAAGTAATATTAGCATGTAACTTTTTTTTTTGCCCAATCAGTGTCGCGTCAAGTCAAGTAGGCTTTTATTGTCATTTCAATCATATACAGTTCAGTACATGATGAAACAAAACAACATTCCAACAGGACCAAGGTGCTACATACAACATAAATTAACAAATACTAGTTAGCTAGCTAACTAAGAAACCTAATTAGCTGACTAGCTGAGATGAAACAGATTAACATTATAAATTAACAGAAACTATACAAATTCTGTACAGAAAAGACAACATAAAGTGCACATGCAAATGTGCAAACAAGAGCGACAACATCATACGTTTCAACACTGTGGTAATGAGTTGAGGTAGTGGAATGAGAATGCGTGTATATTATAATGGAGTGTGAAGACATACAAACCTTGACACATGCATCACTAAGATGTACTTTATGGTCAGCGAGACTGGAGAAGAGCGGCTGTCCCTGCGATGAGCTGCTGCTGTAACACAGTGTGGAGGAGACAAGGGAGGACTCATGACATGTCTGCAAAGCTCTCAGTCTTGCTGAAGACACACTGCAAGACAAAACCAAGAACTGTTAGTCAATAGTGCAGTAATCTGATGAGCATCCTTATGAACAAATGAGCCTAGGGGAGACCGAGAGGACGTTTTGTACAACTTACATTAAATGTTACCGTTTTATGTTTTTAAAAAAAATGTTTTTTTTAATGTTAAATATTAAATTTTAAAAAAATAAAAAATAAACACACACACAGTTCTGTGTGAAAGATGCCTCACATGACAAACAAAAATACATTCTGTCAAAGCACATTATTGATGCTAATTTTATTTTTTAAAAATTGATGTAATACAGAAAATATGTGAAACGTCAAAAAAGTTACTTCTGAAATTTATCCAATAAGGAGGTGACCAATTGTGCCTGCGTAGAAATTGCTAACTTCAGCCGTTTTGTAGAGATGATTTTATATGTGCGCCAAAATGGATGTTTCTTTTAGCGGTGCACCATCTTGCTTCAAACAATAATCTTTTAAAATGCAAATTATTCATATTTCTTTGAGAAGTGATACTAACATTGGTGTACGCTTGTTGAAGCATATGACCTGTAAAACTGTTGCTTAAATTGTTTTTTGGTAAAAAAAAAAAAAAATGTCCGTAACCATGTCAAATTCATGTTGCAATATCTTAACAATTTAGCATTTTAGAATAATACACTTTTTCTGATTTATGTATTTTCATGTGAAATCTAAACTGGCCAAGTTTCAGCTGAATGACAGTTAAGATCACTGAAAGATTTGAATTCCAAAAAGCAACGGACAGACACATGAAAGGGCATGACATTTTATTTAGCAAATGTGTTACTTTTTATCTATTAAAAAAAGCATGGATGAGGAGATATGAGAAGAATGAACTATTATGAGAAATAGTGATATATGATCCTAACTGAAAGTTCACTTTTTTAACTAGTTGACACTTTTTTTTAACAGCAATACCATGTTTTGACCGACTGCAAATGTAAACAGGAGCGCAAATGCACTAAAGAACACATAAGAGATTATGTAGAAAACATACATATATTTTGATTATTCTTTGCATTTGCATGACATAAGTGAACGTTGTAATGTACAAGCTTTCGTTATTGCACCAGCAGTTCTGCCCTTGACGCTGCTAATGGATGCTAATAAAACTAGCCAACATCCATTAGCAGCGGTGCGCGAGCCTAGCTAACAGCAGAGGTGAATGACCACACACGCGCGCGTCGCGTAAACATTAAAATACTTTAGCATACCACGTCTATTCAGTCTACAGTTTTATGCTAGATCAAATGTTTTTTTGTCAGCAACCTACTTTATGATTTTCCACGGTCTTGTTTTGAATGCGCTTGTAACCAGTGCTCTAGTGAGTGACATCTTCCAGAACACAACGACAACCGGGGTTGCCAGTAGTAAAGTTATTACGCAGTAATCCGACGTTCCTGTGTCGCAAGAAGCGGCGGGTCTATTAAATCCTCAGAGCTTGTCGGTTGCCTGAATGTGACATAATCAATTAGCATATTGTGCGGCCCTAATACCACGACTCTATAGACACTTGCTATACAGCCGCCAAAAAGATGACTATTTAGCGACGTTTTGAATAATATCTCCCAATAAAGTAATTACTGTAATAATTCGCTAGAACGCAGTCAGAGACTGAGATGATGGTTATGTGCACAATAATTAGCTTTGACCAGGGGTCTCCAAATCCAGTCCTGGAGGGCCAGTGTCCAACCCAGTTTGGTGCTTCTTCTTCTCAAACACAAATGATTTAACTAATCTGTTAATTACTAGGTTCAGTGGGTGTGTTTAGGTGTTGGTGAATTACAAACTGTGCTGGTCACTGGCCCTCCAGGACTGGATCTGATACCCCTGCCTTTGACCATAGATTTTTTAACTATATATGGACATGTAATTGCAAATAATATTTCATAAAGCTGTCAGCAAGTTTTTATATAATGTATCAATAGAAGGGTAAAAAAAAAAAGATCATGTAAGGATGCATTAGATGTTTTAAGGAAGGCTGGTCTGTAAAATTGGCTTACAGTTGGTGGGAATGTAACCAACCTACTGTATTCCAATCGCCATTAAACAACAAAGAAGATGAAACCCACCAAACATGGGGAGAACATGCAAACTCCGTGCACATCATGAAATCATAGGTATGTTTAATAGTTTAAGAAAAAACTTTTCCACACACACAATGTGATGAGACCTTACAGGATTGGGACTAAACAGCTATGTGGCCATAAGAAGAAAAAAAAAAGTTGACTGTCAGCAATGTATGAAATATTATTTGTAGTTACATGTCCATATTAATTGTGTTGTATGTGATGCTAGGATTGAAGGCCCGTTGAGCTTTTAAATGAAACTTGAATGATTTGGTGAAACCTGGGAAAAACCTCCTCGACACACCTTAATGCTTGATCTAGCCAGTAATTCTAGATCACTAGTTGACAGGGTTTTAAAAACACAATAAAGTTGAAATTGTTTACACAAAATCATCAAAGCTTATAGGTAACAGGAAAAATACACGAGTATCTTATAAAGTGGTAATTATTTTTTTTAAATTGTTAATAAATTAGGATTATTTTTTTTACTAAAGTTAAAAGCTTGTTTTTATAATTCAAGTTATTAATCATAATTTGTAGAATATCTGGCAGTGAGGCGGCACAGGTCTGTTTTTTTGTTCCCAGAAAGACATTTTCTATTGGTCAAAGCGGTCGGTACAGAAGTCAGTTATTGGCTGAGAACGCTGTCAAACTAATCACGCGGTCGACACGTCACCTATGTGCGTATAAATGGCCTCAGCGCGGTCTTGTGATTGGGGAACTAGGAGTGACCAGGGCTGCTGGAAGCAACGTATTTGTAAGTTTGTTGATTAGTAACGCGGCTATTTACCGCTTTGTTTTATTCGTCTTTACTTTGAGTGTAATTGGTGAGTGAGGGGAAATGGTAAACGTTATGTTTAATTGTAGATAAATGGTGGTTTTTAGTAGGATTGTGAAACTCGGTAAAATCTGATTGTAGTTGGGATGTGATCACGTGATGTAAGGATACGCTGGTGTTTGCAGATTTAAGTTTAGGTCGGAGTTCATTTTTGGGGAGTTTGAAAGGGCACATTCTTGTGTTTTCTGCCTAACAGGTAACGTCAGTCAGAGCTCACCAGTGTGATGGATTTCCGTGTTGTGTGTGTCGCCTTTCTCCCTCTGCTCCTGGGACTCTCGCATGCAGAGAAGATCAAATTCGTAGATTGTGGTGAGTAAACAAAAATGCCTTGTCTCATTGTCGCATTAAATATGGTCCATCCTGGGAGAGGTGTTTGTTTGGTTGTTGCAGAGACAAGTCTTGCTGTATAACAGCATTACTATTCATTTTACTTTTACAAAATCCTTATACATTTGAATTAAGACACAAATCTTAAGACATTTCAGTGCAATTTTTGCACACCAGGTTAACTCACCAAGTTTCATGATCTGTTTTTTGTTTTCTTCCCTATTTTAATATTGGGAAGTACAATAAATTAACTTTGTTCATGGTGATTTTATTTATTTAAATTCAGCCACATGTTACTGTTGTATTTAATTTCCCTTGTGTACAAGTTCTAGATGTATGGCTATATTGCCCAACAAATTGTTTTTTAAAGCTTTTTGTAAATCTAATGACTTTTTAGCACTGCTAACTGTTTACTATTTACAGTGTTTGTGAATATATCTGACACTTGTCTGTGATGAGTTAGTCATGCATCATCTCTCAATTTTTTAACTTCATGTCTACCCTCCATGTTACACAATCCAGGTTCAGTTGTTGGAAATGTGAGTGAGGTTGCTGTTATTCCCTGCCCACAATATCCATGCCTGCTTCACAAAGGACAGTCCTATACTGTAAATGTGACCTTTGCCAGTGGTAATCATCTTTTTTATACTGTTTTTCCACTAAAGAAATGGTTCCTGTTTTTTATTATAAATTTGCTTAAGTCTGTTAGATTCTGATGTATAACTTGCACCAGTTACTATAGTTGTACAAACTAATCACACCTACATGTGGGCCTTCCCCCAGACTGATGCCTCAAATGTTGTAGAACTGTAATGTTTTTCTTTGTGGGATTCTATAAATTGATATAAAATGTAAAGTACTGAACTGTACATGCTCACACAGTAGATTTCTGCTTCACTGCATTAATTTGTGCATCATGTGATGCACTTTCACGGAGCCCACTTTATTCTTTAAACTGCATGGAGTTGAAGGAACTGTGCAAAAACGGCATTCTCTTGTGTACAGTAACTGACAGTAAGACGAGCAGAGCTGTGGTCCATGGCGTGATCAGTGGCATCCCTGTCCCCTTTCCAATCCCTATTGATGATGGCTGCAAGTCTGGAATCCAGTGTCCTATTCAGAGTCAGAAAACCTACAGTTATGTCAATCAGCTTCCTGTTAAAACCGAGTACCCTTCAGTAAGTTGGACTGTAATCTTGCCTTTACCACTATTGGTGTTACATATCCACAATTTGAACAGTAGTTGTGATCTGCAAGTTCCTTGCTTGTATAAGTAACTGATTTCTATTCTCCATTAACACCCCCTCCAGATTAAACTGGTTGTGCAGTGGCAACTTAAAGATGACTCTAACAAAGACTTCTTCTGCATCAAGTTTCAGGTCGATATTGTCAGCTGAAGGTTGACTTTATCTCATGGGCTATTGTAGGTTTTCTTTTTTCTTTTTTTTTTTTTTTTTTTTTTAAATGACCTTAAATTTATTTTTAGAAATGATTACCTTTTTATAATTTCCCCTAACCTATTAATGAACACCTTTTTTATCAAGTAAATATCTACTGCTTTATGGTCAGAGTAATTCTGTTAATGTTTTAAGTAATGTTAATAATCAAAAGAACATCCAAATGCATTTCCCAGACTGCAGCTATTTAGTGGTAATTAAGTGTTTAATTTTGAATAATAAACCTCACCTATTTTATGATGTGTCTGAAATAAAGAATATTTTATTGTTACTGTGCCACAATTATTATTATTATTTTTTTTTTTTTCCCCTCAACCACTAAGGATTTTGTCGGGTCTGCCTTTTGCACATTATCTTTTGTCCAGGGTTTTCTAACACTAATTCAACATAAGTTTGAGGTTGCTGCCTGGGGAAAAAAAAATTAAACATGGGGAGAAGATGGTTACTTGTTCAGGACTTTTTTTTTTTTTTTTTTTTTTAAAGTTAAGTCTAATGAGTAATGTATCACATTGGGTAAATGAGTTCTGTATCTGACAAATTGGACCAATTTTTAAATTATAACTATTGTAATAATGCTTTACTTTGGACATAACTTTCCAGACCATCACAATAAGGTGCCATAGAAGCTAAACATTTTAAAAAGAACTAATCTTTTCAGGTCCAATTTAGTAACTACAAAATGGTAAAGTGTAACTAGGACAAGCTGGCTTACATTTTGCCACAATGGTTGTAAAATTTAGTTATTTAAGAACTTAAATAGGTTATTTACCCTACACTCGTACAGCAACCACTGGTTTTAGCATAACACAGTAAGGTGTTTTGGATTGGAAAGGGTGCCACTCATGCTTTCAGCAGAACTGTAGTGTGATTACTAGCTTTTGTGAAGGGGTTAGAGAGGACCAAACTTGGGACTTCCAGTCTATTTTCACTTCTGAATAAATGTCAAGTGGGCATTGGTGGCTTGGTGATGGGTTTCTCCATGGGGAAGGTCTGGGTTTGATTCCCAGCCAGTGGAAGCAGTGCCGGTCCCAAGCGTGGATATAATGGAAGGGCTGTGTCAGGAAGGGCATCCGGTGTAAAATCCGTGCCTAAGTTGCTGTGTGGATTGGCTAGTCCGCTATTGCAACCTCAACAGGAGCAGCAGAAAAACTAATATGTCAAGTGTATTAGAAAATTAATAATTTCAAGCATTTTTTTTTTTTTTCCCCAAAGGGAAAAATTGTAATGGTCATGCTATTATACTATAGTTGTGGGTCTTTTGCTGTTTATGGACACCACAAAACTGGAATTGTCCTACTCTTTTGTTCCAGTGTTGGACATAACTCAATAAAAAAAAATCTGTAAATAAAAAAAGATTTAGTTTGATGGAAATTTAAAACCTTAACTTCCCTTTTTCTATTTCCTCTTTCCTTCTCTACTTTTTTAGGTAGTGAGAAACACAATTTTAGACTGTTATGTAACGAAAAATTTAAAGAGTAGTTCTTTAAAAGCAGGTTATTAAAATCAAAACACAGGTTGATCGTATGTTCCTTAAAAAACTGAATTATCTAAATGTTTACATGTATATATTGGCTTGTGTGAGTAGTAACTAATTTTCTTATAGGCAAACTTGTACTGAAACCCAAAGCAGCCTCCAAACTTCACCTTTATTCTCAGATATTCTCCTTTCTCCTTCTCTATAACACAAAACATGTTTCACAGTCTATATTCTACATGGTCATTTCATGACATGCTGGCCATCATGATTATGCCAGGGTGTGTATGTGTCCCTTAAACCTGATTTGGTAACTATTTTAAAAACAGTACTGGTCTATAGAGTTCAGTCTCACCAAACTTTTGAGGTATGAAAAAATGTCACTTTTTCAACACTTTATGCTGCCTTATAGAGGTGAAACTCCAGCGATTTATGCATTTCTGCTTTGTGAATAATTTATATTTCCTGGTCTTAGTAAACACTTTGACACCTATATTGCTTTTGATTCAGAAACTATAAATGCAATGTCGCATGTTCTTAAATTATGACTGTGTTGTTGACGGTGCTGTAATAAAAAAAGCATTAATTCTTACTGCATAATTTCAAACATACATAAATATTTTTTAAATACAAAAATAATAGGATAGTATACGATTTGTTTCAGTTTGGCTTTTCTGCTGATAGCTGTGCTATGTAGTTATGTCTTATGATGTGAAGTGTTAAGTAAAATAAACTGTAAAGGTCTGTTTGAATGTAAAAACTGAACTGCTTTGTGATTGATCCTAGTAATCAGCCAGACTCGTAATCGGTCAAGCCTAATGGTGATTACAGTCAAAGTCCAACTTCATCCAGATGTTTTTTTTTCCCCCTGAAATAAAATCAAAATGCATGTGACAGATCCATAATGTCACCAAAGTAATTATCACTTTTACCCACGCAGTCTCTCACACACACTGCTTTTGTCTAGGGTTTTGGTAATTCAATTCAACACTAATTCAATTCAATATGTTTGAGGTTGAAGACTGATTTATTTGGTTTCACAGAAATCAGCACTAATGAAATGTGCAAACCCGATGATTGGCCTCATCTCCACAAAACAGCAAAACCAGCGTAGGCCAAAATGAGTTATGTATTAAAACAGAGGTTGAACAGGCTCATAAAAATACAAGGAAAACTCTGAAGCTGATGGACTCATCTTACACTCTCCATGCTTCTTCCAACTGAAAATGAAATAAAAGTTTGCTTAGTAGCCCTATGTATTATGACTGTTGTTTCCTTCACCATCGCTTTATGCAATAGGGAAGAAAAAAGTCATTATAATAGAACATGGTATAAGGGCATTGTGCATTTTAAAACCTTAGTCACAAAAAAAATAAAATAAAAATAAAAAGATGCTGACAAAGAAAACACTGTAAAATCTGAACTGGAATCAATGTTTGGCATCACTAACATTCACACATATTTTATATGATATATTATTTTGTCTGTATTAGAGCGAAAACACTAAATGGTTCTTTTTTTTTTCTTTTCTTTAAAAGAATAAGACATTCCATTGGATAAAGTATGTAACACCATGTCTGGACAAAATCTTTCAAACACAACTGAAGCTATTGAAAGTAATTCAGTGAAATTATCTCTGTGATGCTGGAAAATGATAGGAAAAGAGATACACAAAATGAGCCGCATTTCCAAACTAAAATGATATTATAATGAAACTTTACATCGGACAGAACATTCCAGATCACCACAATAAGGCATCGTAGAAACCAACCAGCTTTTAAAAAACAAGCAGCTTTTCAGGTCCAGTTTAGACAAAATAGTAAAGCTTTAAAACAGCACAAGCTGGCTTTCATTTCTAGTCACAAAAGTAATTAACAAATTCCGTTAATATTTTTTTTTCAATCATGTGCAAAAGTATTTTCAGTATTTTGTAGAACCTACCCTCAAAACCATACAGCACCCTTTCTTTGCTTTTTTCTCTCCATACCATAACACACAATAAAAACATTGCTACGGACTGTGACGCTTATTAGAATCTGACCAAGACGACTGTAAAATTAAGAGCATAACTAAAATAAGGTGTTTTGAATTGGAAAGGGTGCCACTGGTACTTTACGCTCAGAAATGCAGCGTAATCACTAGCTATAGCGGAGATGTTTGGAAGCAAGTTCAGGGTTTCGGCCGAACTCTTCACTGTCCGTTCTGTTTGAGCCTCTCGAGTCGCTGGAACAGGGCGTTCCCGAAGGCTTCTCTATAACCCGGGCTCAGAGAGTCCAGGAGTGAGTAAACAGTCTCATGATACTGCGAGCTCAAACCTGCATCCACCTGGTCGAAGGCGTGTCCCACCACCTGCAATGCAATATAATAGAATGAGTTCAGTGGAATTAGAAACAGAACAGAGGCTTAAGGAAAAGCAGAGTGTCTGTGCTCTCTCACCCTGAGCCCTGCTTCACTGAGCTCTAAGCAGTAGCGCTTTCCTTCTCTCGTCTCCACGTTGATGAAAGACAAGTCCAGGCCGTTGGTGAGAGTTTTAGACACGAACATGTTGCTGACTGCAAACAGGACGTCACTAACTATAGCTTCAGCCTCCAGCCTCATGTCTTTAACACCATGTTCAACACAGCGCTCGTCGTACGAGGACACGGACAGATCCTCCGGCTGATAGTCCACCTCCATCCCCTGAACACAGCACTGAGCACTTTACTGCTAATCGATTAACAGTCGAATCAGCCACACACACAAAAAAAAAAATCACTGACGTAATGAAGTATGCTAGCTAGGTGGGTTAGCTTGAGATCACTGAATTCAAACTGCGTACAGACATACAACCAAACATCGCAGTAATAGTGATATATGTGCATAGAGTTAACACTGTAATTGTATAAACATAATTCACTCTATCTGGATATAAACACTGACAGATAGCTAGCCTAGGCTAATAGCAGCACTGCTAGCTAGATACTACTCAATCTATTATTGTGCTAAAATGACAAAGCTGTCACACAATGCAAAATAAAACACACTACATGTAAACTAATGTGTTGTCTGGTACGACATCACGCGATAAATAAATTGGTTAAAGATGAATTATATTGTTAGCTACAGACCTCCTCCGGGGACAGTTCACCGGTGCACTTCCGGCTCATGCCGGCAAATAAGGGTGTGTTCAACACCAACAATTATTGCGCACAATTTACAATAAGGCAGAGTTGTCGAAAATTCTGCGTTTTTTTTAACCATGGACTTTCGGACATAGAGAGCTGGTTAAAAAAAATTTTTTTAAATCTATATTAAATTATATATTATTATCAAAAATATTTCCCCAAAGCAGTTTTTAGCCTGACATAAAGAAAAGTTAATTTAAAAATATTTTGTAAATTCATATTCATACCACTTTCATAGTCCCCAAAATCCAGAAAATTCTATTTATAGCTATTTGCCTGGTTAAACCTACACCATAAATGAAATGAATGATGTTATGAGCAGTTATGCGTCAGATTATGAACTGCAAATCAAACTTTTGGTGTGTCTCAAAATAGATTTAATCGATAAAATGGACAGAACCAAATGAAATTTTGGCAGAACTTAGATATCTGCCTGAAGTTTAACCTGCAACATAAGTTAAATCAAAGCGATGTTATAAACAGTTATTTGTCAGATTTTATAATCTACTTTAAAATACAACTAATAAGCTACTTGCTAAATGTAAACAAACACCTGTACCAATATATATTAATTTTAAAAGCCAAACTGAATATTTTTTACTGGAAACCTAACAGTAGGATCAACTTTTTTTTTCCTACGGTGATTGTATCACAGGCACTTCTCACCAACTGTAACAGTAGGCAGTGTTGTCTTCGGTAAAAAAGGGGAATGTCAGGCCGAGCTTATAGGACCAGACTGCGATTGGGCTTCTGTGTACAGTTCAAAGACCTGCAAATTAGGTTCACTGGCATTCCCAAATTGCCCATAGTGTGTGTGTGTGTGTGTGTGTGTGTGTGTGTGTATTAACAATGACAGAATACAAGGCTAAGGGTTACTCTTACTAAGTTATACTTGCTATAGCACAGTGTTGAGTGCTGAAATCTGATTTTTATATATCAGCATGGTTCAAAATATTTCAAGTAATCAAATATTCTGCATTGTTGCTGACTGCCATCTCATTCAAATTTTCCAAGTACAAGCCACATACATTTCTGGTTTGAATGCTTAACTCACTGTTGCTCCTCATTGAATTGAATTGTGCCTGTCGTATACACTGTCACTGTAGACGCTCTACAGTCTGATTTGGAGTTTTAGTAGATACAGTGTGAGCTTGGCCTGCTGTACCCTTTTTCATTACAGACGTTCTTCGGTCTGCTTTGTCATTTCAGCGGCCCTAACGTGCCAGTCGTATTCGTTGCTGAGTGACACATGATTCATTGCTGTTCTGGTGTTTACAATGCTCGCAAAAATCATAATCTGCTGATAAAATGGTCAGTTCAAGGACTGGTTATTTTTAGGTGGCATTTTTCCCTTAAAAATGGCCTGTTCAGCCTCCGAGTGGCGCAGTGGTAAAGTGCTCGCCCTATCATCCAGAGATTGCGAGTTAGATTCTCTCTTAGCAGGAGGTCTCTAGAGAGAGCTGATTGACCCTCCTGACTGAGTGGTAGTAGTACCCTAAGTGAGGGAGCCCCCTAGTGACGGGGAGGAACTGTATACCCCTAAATTAGGGAGAAAATCTGAAAGAAAAAAATTATTAAATATAGTTGCAAGCAACGATGACAGGCCCAAGCAACCTGCGCCATCGCCACCCCGGGCGCACCGCACAACCTGTTTTATTCGAGTGTGTTAAGACCTCGAAAAAGCCATCGCCACTCGGTTGCACCGCACAACCTGCACACATCACACACTATACAGGGCTAATGTGTGTGTGTGTGGTGTGGTGTGTGTGTGTGTGTGTGTGTGTGTGTGAGAGAGAGAGAGAGAGAGAGAGAGAGAGAGGTGTGTGTGTGTGTTTGTGTGCGTGAGTGTAAACATTTGTTATATGGGTATATGTATGTGTGCATGTGTGTGATGTGTGAGTGTGTTTGTGTGCATGCATGCGTGTGTGTGTGTGTGTGTGTGTGTGTGTGTGTGTGTGCACGTTAGTGTGTGAGGGTTAGTGTGTGTGAGAGTGAGGGAGAGAGGTGTGTGACGTGTGTATGTGTCAGTCTGTGTGTGTTGAGTAAATGTGCTTGTTTGTGTGTATGGTTTGTGAATCTGTGTGTACGTGTGTGTGTGTGTGTGAGTATTAACATTTGTGATGTCTTTGTGTACAATAGGCTGCAGATGCTGGAAGAAAAGCCTCACACTATGATGTTCCTGAATGTGATGTCACTGAACGTGCAGGAAGGTGTCACTGAATATAATGTCACTCAATATAATGCCACACAGAAAGTTATTAATCATTTTTCGGCGTGCGTTTAAGACATTAGCACGGCTGACCCGTTTGAGATATCAAAAATCCCTCCACAATTTTGCATCCTCAATGTCTTTAGATCTCTTTGGCCCACTTTGGTAGCGATTGTATAATTTCCCTAGGAGGAGGATATCAAAATTCATCGGGTGCGTCTTTGCGAACGACCCAAAATAACCAGCCTCCTGTTGAATTTAGCCCAGGACATGCAGCGCGACAGTTGTTCGGCTCGATGAGCTCTAAATGTGTACAGAGTTTCGTGTGCCTACGTGAAAGTGTGTATGAGCTAGGCAGCAAAATCTTGTGTGGGGGCTCCTGAGGGCCCTGGGCCACGAGACTCTCAGGCATCTTGATGGCAGCAGATTCCAACCTGTCTGCTAAGTTTCATGAGTTTTTGAGCATGATGACATAAGGGTAATGTCATAGTGCTTGGGCCCTAAAAATGGCCTGTCCTTGAACCCACTATACAATCTGGTAATCAAATAACTAGAGATTAGAAGATAGGTTATTGTCTCATGGTATGACATAAAGATTGAAGATGATGCAGCTCTCTGTTGATTAAGTGAGGAACTTGACTATGCCATCGCAGGCATTCTGTTACAGTCGTGTCTCACAGGCGATCTTCACAGCATGACATAAAAGTTGTTGACGCTGCCTACTTTTATTTCTCTGAAAATCGCCTGTGACGGAACTACAGTACCTGTTCAATCACCATTTAAAGCAAAATTTGTGCTTTATATACTAGAGGGTACCGACGGTTCTGCCTCGTACATGAGGTTTATAATTGATAATCCGGCCACGATCCTGATGCCTGTGTGCTACTATTACCCGTGAATAGACTGTGTGGTCACCTGGCTGCCGATCCTTACGCTACTCCAATATATGGAGGGCCTGTACTTCTACTTGTCGTATGCGCTGTCACTTTAGATGCTCAGCAGTCTATTCTGGGGTTTTAGTAGCTATGAGCTTGGTCTGATGTCGGGAGCAGCCGAAAGACCAACAACAGCTTGGTCTGATGTACCTCTTTTCTGTCATAGATGATGCTGCCTACTGTGACACGCCCAGAATATGAAATAAAAGCTGAATATCACACGTGCAAACACCATTGCCCACCGGACAAAGGCGGTCTGCCACACTGTTTTAGATAGATAGATAGATAGAAGCTCTACAATAGTAATATGATTAAATAGCCAAATTAGGCTGGTTCATTGTCAAACTTTGACCTTTCAGGATTATGCCAAGGGCCGTCAGGACGATGTTGTGTTTTCTTTATTACAAAATATAAAAGCAAGGTTCGACCAATCAGATGAGACTACTATCATCCAGGTGACAGATTGGAGAAGTCGCGCTATAATAAACCATAACCACCACGTACTGTACAGCTATACAGTTCTCTCGATTGCGCCTGTCCGCTCAGCTGCGCAGATTGACGTAGTGTGAACACACCTGAGCGTCAGCCGTGAATGTGTAGTGAATGTGCGGCAGGAGAATTACAACGAAGAGTGCACAGTCATGAAAGTGTTTGTAAACACTGCTAGCTTCATCTGCACACAAGGTAAGTGATGCTGCTGCGATGTCCAGCTCTTACACCACGCGTTTATTGTCATTCAGGTGTAGTCCGTGTCCGGGGGCCGGTTTAGCACGGAATGTTTCTGTTCACACACTGAGAGTAGAGCACAACGGCGTGAGCAGTTTGCGCCAGATGGGTTTTGTTTTGTGACGTTAGCTCGCTAAAGCTGCTAGCTGGGAAGCTAAAGTTGTCAAGAGGGTGAGCTGACTAGAGTAACTGATGCAATGTGGGGGAAAGCAGGCTGCCGGTAATGTGGAGGGTATTCCAGGTGGATTATTTAACTGATAACCAAATTCTTACTTCCTCATGAGTGTACAAAGCTTGTCTTAGCTTAGCTTAGCTCACTAGCAGGACGGCTGACGTCACCTGTCATGTCTTTAGGTGGGAGCGCGAGGACACCGGTGTCACACATGCTGGTGTGCAGACTGAACACAGATAGAGGCACGTCACACATTAATGTCAGTGCTGCACTCAACAGCTCACATGGCTCTGTCACACTCCGTGTGCTGTTATTGTTAAATTTCTACACTAGGTATCTAGAGTTTGTTTTCCTGCAAGATTTATTTCAGCGTTTATTTATGTACACACACTCACTGACAACTTCATTATTTACACCTCTTTAAAGCCGAAAGCATAACCAGCCAATGCATGTAGACATGATCAAGACGGTCTGCTGAAGTTCAACAGGATTTCCAAAATTGCTGATCTGCTGTGATTTTCATGCACAGTCATTTCTAGGGTTTACAGAGGATGGTCTGAGAAAGAGAAAATATCCAGTTCCTTGGGCGAAAATGCCTTGTTGATGCCAGACATCAGATGAGAATGGTGAGAAATAAAGGCAACAGTATCTTCACCTGAGGTATGCCGAAGACCATCTCTGACTGCTCAACATGTCGGACCTTGAAGCTGACGGACTTCAGCACAGCCATTTCTATCAGCAACAAACAGGAAACTGAGGATACAGTTAGCTTGAGCGCCAATATTGGACAATAGAAGATTGGAAAAATGTTGCCTCGTTTGGATGGAAGGTTAAAAGTTGGCATAAAGAACATGAAAGCATGGATCCATCCTGCCTTGTATTAATGGTTCAGGCGGCTGGAGGTGATGTAACGATGTGGTGGACATTTTCCTGACAAACTTTGGTCCCCTTAGTACCAATTGAGCATCGTTTAAATACAACAGACTGCCTGAGTATTGTTGCTTACCATGTCTACCCATTTCTGACTACAGGATAACACACCATATCTCAAAGTTAAATCATTTCAAACTGGTTTGAAATATACATGACAGTGAGTTCACTGGCATCAACTGAAATGGCCTCCACAGTCACCAGATCTCAATCCAATAGAGCACCTTTGGGATGCAGTAGAAAGGGAGATTCACATCATGTACTTGCAGCCGACAAATCTGCAGCAACTGAGCGATATCTCTCACATATCCGATAAAATAACTCTATAAGAAATGTTTTCAGCACCGTGCTGAATTAATGCCATGAGGAATTAATTAATGAGGAATTAAACATAAGGCAGTTCTGAAAGCAAAAGGGTCCAGCCCGGTACTAGCAATGTGTACCTAATAAAGTGGCCGGTGAGTGTACTATAGTTTTCCATAAACAATTGCTACAGTTGTCCTCATTTAACAATCATTAACAGTTTTTACAGGGTCAGAAATTTTCTAATGAAGCAAAAACATAGTGTTTTAAAGTCACAAAAAATATATTTTTAATAAAATTTAACCACCCTTTTCAGCATATGTATATTTTCCCTGTCTATCGAGACCTTTGAGACACTGTAGAATATGTAAAACTTGACCTCGTTTCCTCTCGATGCAGGTTACACTACAACAGATAATAGGCCAAAGTCCATAGTCCAGTGTCCTGCTCAGTTTTGGTTGAGATGTTTGGTGAAAACCAATTAACTGTGGCAGATAGTAAATATATAAATATATAAATATATGAATAATGTGATGTCAGATTATGGTGTGCTGGTTGGTTAGTTAAAAACTTAATTTTTGTCGATAGGACGACGGATCATTATAACATTTTATTATGTACATAATATTAATATATACAGTACCAGTCAACAGTTTGAGTTCAAACCTATGAAATAACACATGGCTTTATGTAAGTAAATGAAACAACAGAAACAGTCAGTTGTTATTTTAAGAAATGAAGGTCAGCTGTTCTGGAATAGTTCGCGCAAGGACAATATTTTTAAGTGCACTTGAGAAACCCATCAAGCTCCATGATGAAACTGGCTCTCATGAAGATCATCCCAGGAAAGCAAGAACAAAATGTACCTCTGCTGCAGAAGAGAAGTTCATTTAGAAAAATCACCAGTTAACAGCAAAACGTTTCAAAGATTATTGCATGTTTTGGATGCGTTAAGCATTATTTTACAACATAGAAATAAATAAATATCAGTAAATACCATGGTAGAAAGTATGTCTAAACGTTTTACTGGTACCTAATAAAGAAAGTAACACAGAAATGCAAACCAACACCAATGCAACAGAGAAAAGACTGAGAGAAAGGATTATTAAAGTATAATAAGTGTTCTGACAAAGATAGAACTACTAACAAATACAGTTAATAAAATAGTTGCTAAATAGTTGTGTGTACATGAATACAGAGAGAGAGAGAGAGATGGGCCATTTAGACAGTCAATCTTGCAGCAGTATCACAATATATCCAGCTATATTGACACAGGCCAAGAGCTCAGTAAATGTCCTTACCTAACACCAGACAGAGGAGGGGAAGGGCAGCCACCCGAAACATTCATGGCATGCCCACCAGCACCAGACAGGTCGCCCAATATTCCAGAAGACCTACCTTCCCGAGCTCCTACACACACCCTGTGAGTGTTGAACCTGCAGCTTACAATGCCATTTGACAGCTCATATTATAATGAATAGACTTGGCTTCATTATTTGGGCTTCATTATGGGCTTCAAAAATTGGGGTTGGCAAGCAATTCAGCTGTGCATTTCCATCACCGTGGTGAGCAGAAAAGGTGCCTCACAATACACAACACATCAACCGTGAGGTGGTTGGGTCTCTACAGTATTAGACCATGTGTGAGACACTCACAACCCATCACAATGCGGAATAAACACCCTCCAAAGCCCCAAAACCCTTCATACCACCAACACCACACAAACGCACAGGTGAATCTTCATCAGGACAGGAAAAGAAAATTTATCAAGGGGAAAAAGAAAGCAAAAAGAAAGCGAGAGAAGATAATCATGAGAAAAAAAATGAGGAAAGAAACAAGAAACCGTAGTGAATACTGTATATACACGTTTAATCCATACGTTGATTTGTTGGGTCATAAAGTTAAATAAAATACATGTGTGTTAAAAATAGTGAGTCATATGAACCTCTTTTTAAACCTGTTAAAGTTGCTAAAATGTGTGTGGCCTCAGCCCCAAGTGTCTGGTATAAATCCAAATTATTTAAAAATGGATTCCAGGTTTTGTTAAATGTGTTTGTGTTGCTTTTATGTGTGGATGTTATTTAATCTAACGTATATAATCTTTTCCATTGATTTCCTGCTTATAAGTGTTGTCTTCTGTTGTTATCATTATCCTTTTTAGCAAAGTTTCTTTATCATATTATATTTGTCCCCTCAACAAAAAGTCATTTACGTGTCATCTATGAGTTGTGGTGTTCTCTTGTTGCAATGCAAGGAAGATACTCAGGTCTGCTTATTGGCTCTATTCCCATCCGATGTTTCTGATGTGTTGCTGTGTTCTTATAACGGGAGAGTTACTTGTCTGCATGGTCCTGTGCGTTATTTTACTTTCATTTGTTAATGAGTGAAAAGTGAAAAATCTTAAATAATAGTCAATGGAGGGTAGTGTACTCTGTATTCGTTTTTCCTTGGTAAGTGATTTGTCCACACTTGCTCAGTATGTCTACTTGGTTCATCAGTTCTCAGCCCAAACATGCCATTTTTATTTAATTATCCTGTTCAGATTTAGATAATATGAAAACTGTTAGATTTCAGGATACATTTATTGTAACACATTTTTGTCATTTTTATAGGTGCTGTTTATTTTGCCACCTGAGTTGGGCTTGTCATGCCACTTTACTTCACATGGGAGGCCAGCGTTAAACCACTGAAGCTACTGGACCTTACAGATGACAAAATGATTGCTCAAAGAGCACTCTCAGAATCAAGCAGAATATGTGTGTGTGTTCTGCATGGAAATACAGTACTAGCTTAAGGTCTTCTTGGGTACAACAGACTGAGTTCACGAAGCAGACACAATGCCGTGGCCTTTTTCAGAGTCCATTAAAAAGCGGGCCTGCAGGTACTTGCTGCATCGGTACTTGGGCAACTTCCTCCAAGAAAAGCTAAGTTTGGACCAGCTTAGTGTGGACCTCTACCAAGGCAAAGGTTCACTTGCACAAGTTCCACTGGACAAATGGGTAAGTTTCTGCATGACAGAAGGAAATGTCCCCACCAGACATGACAAGTAATGCTGTAGCCTCTACTAGGAGGTTGTAAGTGCAGCAGTGTTACTTATTATCTTATGATACAGTTGCTGACAGAAGTTTGCATTTACTTACCAGGAGAATGAATGAATGCGCGTTCAGTGATTTTTTTTTTTTTAACTAGTGTTTTCTGGGTGTTTTTCAGTGTACATCTTTAGTAGGAAAAAACTAAATGTTGTAATTAATTTTAGGTTTTGTGATATGAGCACTGTGTAAAAAAACATACATACATACATTATTAATTTAGTGGTGCTTGAAGTCCCAAAATGTCTCAGTTCAAACAAGATCCGTTTGATACCTTTGCACAGTAGAGTATGTTTGTAGGAGTTAAGGTGAGGCATTCAACCCCAAGGTCCTTGTAGCAACTGTTCACAATGGTAGTGGTAGCACTATGCCTTGAGGCTGTTTTGCTGCCAGTGGAGCTGAAGTATTGCACAAAGTGGATGGAATAATGATTTATCTTCTATACAGTTTAACCTGTGCATGGGGTCGCAAGGGGCATGGGGCCCCAGAAGCCCTGGAGCACGAGTTACACTCTGGACAGGATACCAGTCCATTCCTGGGCACAAACATGCACACTATGAGTAATATGGGAACGCTAGTTAACCTAATCTGCATGTATTTGGACTGTGGGAGGAAACCGAAGTACTGGGAGGAAACCCATCAAGCATGGCAAACTACATGCACACAGACCCGAGGCAGGAACCGAACCCTCGCCTCTGGAGGTGCAAGGCCAGAGTGCTACCTCAGATTTAAAAATAAATAAATAAATAAATAACTTAAATAAAACTTTTGCACCAAATGTTTGGGGTTTTCTTCTATTAAATATGTATGCTGTGTAATCATTCTCTCTCAGCCAAAAAACTGTTAAAAAGTTAATTGCAAGGCAAATATTTCCCTGACATTTATGTCCCTGATATGTAAATGTAAACTTCTGACCGCAGCTGTATAGTACAGACAATAAACTAATATGACTCATGAAATTGTATTACATTTCTTTAGTCACTGAATGAGATTCTGGAGTCTGTGGATGCTCCATTTGAAGTGACTGAGGGCTTTATTCAGGCCATTTCCCTCACTGTGCCCTGGGCCTCATTGCTTCAGGACAACTGTGCTCTGGAGGTCAAGGGATTAGAAATGGTTTTCAGGCCAAGGCCTCGAATGAGTAAGTGGAATTATTGATTCCTCATTGCAATAATAATTGTTAAAGGATTGTTCAAACTTTAGTGTGTGATTCTTTGAATTCATCAGTTTCTTCTTCTTTGTCTCTGTTTAGCATCTGGTACAGAGCCTATGTACTGGTCCAGCTTCATGACCAGCAGTATGCAGCTAGCAAAGGAATGTCTGAGTCAGAGACTAACCGATGATCTGGGAGAGGGTTTCCAACCTCTGGAGGGTCTAGAGAAGTTTGCTGAGACAATAGAGACAGGTACTGAAATCTCTTGATAGGTCACTGAGTGCCAGCGCATACATTCTCAGTAAAACAATTCTCAAAAATTCTCAAGTGCCACCGACCATTTTTGTTATCATCATTCTTTACAGGTAAATTCAGCAATTCATTATGTTTATATCAGTTTTTACACATTATGTGGAATGTCATGGCTTTACAATTTTTTTTCACTTTATATGGAAAGAATGTCTTTGTCTAATTATAAACCAGCTCAATTCATGAGGAGTTTGTGTAAATAATTAAAAAGTTGACGTGTGGTGCTGCAACTTTTTTAGTTGTTTGCTGTTGAGTGAGTTAAAATGTCCATTTTCTGCTCTTAAGTTTTGAGAAGAGTCAAGGTCACATTTTTGGATACTGTCCTCAAGATCGAACATGTTCCAGAAAATTCCAAAACAGGAATCGCCCTTGAAATCAGAATCAAAAGGTAAACTGTATCTACATGCATCCACCACTTTATTGTAGACCACGCAGTCATGTCACGTAGTGACAGCAGCACAGTGAATAAACTCATACAGATACAGCTTTCTTTAACAGAGTTTCTGTTAATTTCCATATCAAACATCAAAATTGGGAGGAGGGTAATTACAGGGACTTTGACTATGGCATCATGCTTACTTAAATGTTTTAGAAACTGCTGAACATCTGTGATTTTTTTGCAGACAGTAAAAAGCAAAAACAGCTTTTTCTTGGAGACCTTTTCTGAGCTCGGAGACAGTGAATGTTACAAAGTGCTTAAAACTGATTTCTTACTTACATCTTAAATAAATGTCTAAATGGCACCACATCAGTTTTACATTGTTAAACATAAACAACACTTAAAAGAAAAGATCCTTGGTTATGAAGTTTTACTATAGAAACAATATTCTGTACAGAACAAGAACATGAATATAGGTCCTTTGTACAGCCGGAACTACTATTTTACAGATTTTAATATTCAAATTTGCTGTAGAATCACAAGTAGTAAGACAGTCAAGGTCAAATTATCCTCATTTAATTGAATGTAAGTGACAGCATCTTTAGCTGTAAGAGCTGCATTGTCAGTCTTTTTATATTTTCCTTCTTAATGGTCAGCATGCTGCTTTAAAGTGTCAAATCATTGTGTTAATATAAGTTAACAAACTTCTGTATTTGTGCTTTGGT
This sequence comes from Clarias macrocephalus, assembly GCA_011419295.1. Classification (NCBI taxonomy): domain Eukaryota; kingdom Metazoa; phylum Chordata; class Actinopteri; order Siluriformes; family Clariidae; genus Clarias; species Clarias macrocephalus. The sequence continues at coordinate 77,488 of JAAGKR010001128.1, forward strand.
CTTAGAATGGTTTACTGTGATGAAGCTGCTGAAGAGGGCTCAAGTGTAAACATTCACCAGCCCACTACATTTGCACACAAAAACCTGACATTGGAGGGTGCAAATGTTTTTTGGGATGAATTTTCAGAGACCTCCCGTGCCAGTGTCAAGTCATCCCCAACTCAGTCGGTGAGTTTCAATTATGACAATGTATACACACATAAACATGTAGGAGGGGTGTTTAAGTCAAACCTGGACTTTCTTATGAATATAAACATTAAACTGACATTTACAGATGACATTAAGCACAGCACTTAAGATGCGACTCTTAAAGAAAGCCATGGCTTGGAGCCCACTGCAAGTTGTTTTGGTGAAGATTCATGGAGTGGAATGCCTGATCCTTGAAAATTGTCAGATCACACTTGCGGAAGAGACACACTGTCTGTGGGAACTGTAAACACTATCAATCACGAATACCACTTGCACATTACAGGAACTCGGCTCCGAGTTATTGCTACACCCCTGTATAGTAGTGATGGGTTCTTTTTTGAAGTCTTTAGACTCAGAAGAACGAGTAGTCTCAGAGAGTGATTTGTACGTTTTCTACTGGGTGTATGCGCAAAGCATCGCAAAACTTGCATATTTGCGTAGTTATCTTTGAGTCTTTTGTTCCGAGTTGTTTGTTCTTTTGTCACATGACTCCCATAGACGCTATGCAGTGCAATAGATTCAAAAGAACGAAATATTGTAACTATTGTAACTTTTGGAAATTACTGGAACCATAGCCAGGATTTGTGTATGTAGACTTGTTTAGGATTTGTTTATTGAAAATGTAACAATTTGTTTTATTTCTGATCAAAAGAATGAAATGAACTAAATAACTCAAAAAAAGATTTGTTCATATTGATGAACGAGATTCAAAGAATCGAGTCACTAAAATGATCCAAACTTCCCATCACTACTTTATAGTCTAGCCCTCACTTAGAGCTATTTTCATCTCTTGGCAATTAAAGGATTTCCTGGAAGGCCTGTGTGTCAAACATGAAGCTGGCAGTCCGATCATGCTTCTGGCTTACTAAAAAATAACTTTGTACATTGATGATATCCATTGATGATATAGCCAAACACTGGAATAAGGGCATTAGTGTAGCAGAGGATTAAAAACTCTTAACTTTGTTCTTTCATTCTGCATAATCACAAGTCCCAGTTTGACTTGAAAACTCCTTGTATTATTGCAGATTTAATTAACTTGACATTAATATAATAATTACTCTAACTTATTATTATTATTATTATTATGGGCAATAAATTATTCAATGTCTTTTTTCAATTACATTTTCATAGCTTTTGGGCTTGTCAGTGTCTTACTGTATCCACTTTTGTTGTTAAATCTACAGGAAACTGAGCCGAAGTTATCACCAAGTTGGAATCCAAAAATCATCTGCGAGCCCCACCCTCAGTTCACAGAGCCGGTTTGTGCCAGCACACCTTTTGAACCTGTGCAAGTAGGCTGCCTTAGTGGTAGACTGGAGCTGTCCCTGGTCCTGAAGCAGAATGAAGCCATGCCTGGAGCCAAGGTCTGGAACCCTACAGCAATATCAATCTTTATTTTATATATTTATTTATATATTTTTGCAGGTTTACATTTTATTTGCTCTTTAAAACATGTCTTGGTTTTGATACGTGCTCTGTCTGCACCATCATGTAGTATCAGAAAACAGCATAATCTGTTTTGTGTAATGTGGTAATGTGTTTAAAATGGAACATTGAAGCATCATTAAGTACCATATAGTTCATATGTTGCACCTGAATAGTTTAGCAAGCCCAGATGGCATAGAGATTTGGACCTAATTCATAAGCACTGACATTCAGACATTTTTTCAGTTGGATGTTGAAGGACAGATTGATTCATTGATCATGCTGCTTTCACCAAGGCAAGTCCACCTGCTTCTGGATATGTTCGGAGTCTTCTCTAGCTCAGGTTTGTCTTGGATTGTCAATGTTTAAAGTGCACACACAAACCACATTAGATCACAATTTATTACATAATTTTAATTAGTTTCCTTCAGCTTGGCTGAACGGATTTTTTGTATGTTTGTGTAGCAGGTCAAAAATGGTCTGGCTTGACTAAAGACAGAAAGAGTCGTCCCATGCAGCAGGAAGATGAGTACCGTCTACACATGGAGCTTAACCGCTGCTTAAAAAAGGAGCCAATGGCTACTGGTACCGAACAGGACTTATTTGAGAGTCAGGCCACCCGAACAGTGTCAAGCCGAGGTATGTACTAGTGTAAAATTTTTTATAGATTAAAAATTAAATACTGCCATCCGTAGTATTTGTCATGTGAAATATTTGTGCATTCTATTTACTGGTACATTTTTATTGGTCATTCTAGCAGAAGATGTATTTTTCTCCATGGCTGACATGGACATGTCACACAGCCTATCATCTCTGCCCCCTCTCGGAGACCCACCCACTGTCGACCTGGATCTATCTCTCAACAGCAACTACTCCACCTCTCTGGGGGAGTCACCCTCTGGCAATGCAGCTGTAAGTCATCTGCTCTAAATAGCATAATGAGCTCATTTTAAAATAAAATAACCGTACAAGTATAGGAGAAACAGTTGTGTTGAATGTTATGAAATGTATTTCAGACTGTGTGGGATGAGTACCTGGATATGCCTAAACAAAAAGAGAAACAAAGTCATGAAACACCAATGTTCTCTAGAGAGCCTCCGTGCCCACATACTCTGGTCAGACAGACATGTAAGTTTTTCACACAGCAAATGATTGCAGCACTGGTGCAATTTTTGCAGTATAGAACTTGCATAGTTTTGCAAAGATTTATCTAAGTGGATCAATATTTTAAAACATTTGATACTTTTCTTAAACTGGGAATTTATATTGTACAGAAATCCTTTCTAAAAGTCACAAGTTAAATTAGTTTCATTTCCTTGTTTCAAGCTCATTCTTCTAAGGGCCACTGTGATGAGTCTAGGCCTGAGCTGGTTTTCAGGCTAACAGTGGGCAATATCTGCCTATCTCTGCTGCACATCGATCCTCTCCCACCCCCAGACTCAACTCTCAGCCCTCTCGCACCAATGGCCTCTGAATTTTTTCACATGATGACAGATGATCAGCTACACCTAAGAGGGTTCCTTCAAGCACGAGCTGTTTTTGACCAGGCCTGCCCGCACGACCACCTCAGGTGAGCTTTATATGCTGATCATTCTTTTAATTATATAGTATGAAAAAATACCCTTGTATACATGCTGTTTGAACTTATAAAAATAATAAACATATACATATGCACAGCGTCATCTATCTATTTATCTATCCATCCTTACTTGTCCTTAACTTGTGAACCCAACTATATTGTTCAACAAAATATTTTATATGGAGTGAGAACTTTGAATAAACACAAATGGCTTAAAGTAATTTAATAAAAAAGGAACATTGTATTAAATATTTTCCAGCAAGCACTTAATACTGATCTTATTTGGACTTTGTTATTGACATTTTATGTGATAGGCTGAATCTCAAATGACATCTTATTAATCATATAATAAATACACTATATACTCTAAGTAATGAACATAGACAGTAATGCGTATTAACTATATTATTCTTATGCAAAGAAACCCAAAAGGAGAATATTCAATTATTTGGATAAATACTAAACACATTTAAATACTAAACCTTTAAAATAATTAAATTAAATGGAGTTGAAGGAATGTGACGGCATTATATTCAAACAGCAAATAATCTTCGTTGTTACGTCACTATTTTTTTTAGATAAAAGAGGGATAGTAACATTTTTAATGTTACTGTCAATGTCTGTTTTTTTCTAAGCTTTTTGGCACAGTACACATTTCACACTTGTGTCCTTCTCTCTAGGTTCATAGGTGAGGGGTTAAAGGTGACATATGAGCATTGCCAGGGTTCCAGTTTACGTACGCTTAGCACAGATCTGTCCTTGAGGCGTATGGAGTTGCTAGAATGCCTCTATCCTACAGAGAATCACAGAAGCACCATGCAGAGTGGAGTGCAGTACACAGAGGTATGCTACTGTTCTCTTAATAAAGTCAGACTCTGCTACGCGTTTGTTAGCCAGTTACTGAATAAGATGCCTTTTTTTTTTTTTAACTGTCTTTAAAACACCAGCTCTTAACGTTTGATGCTGCCAGCTGTGATTCTGCTGCCCAAACCTGTCTTCATTTGTTCTACAAGTTAAAAGAACGCAGAGGTCCACAGGTAAGCATATGGTGAAGCAGTTAACAATCTTACACTTTTTAAGTTCTGAGCATTTTTTAAGGCCTGACCATGCCACTTTATATATAGTTGGGTTTCTCTGCACACTTGATTTAGCTAATCAGTTACTTAAGTGTTTTTTCTGAACTGAGCAGGGTTAAGAACCATAAGAACCATATAGCCTCAACACATGAGCAGGAGAAATATAATACACATGTGCTGTTTAGATTTCTTTGTAGATCCACACTGATGGTCTCACCATACATACATTAACTTCTTCTCTTTTTCTCTGTTTGTATCACCTTTCTCAGGGTGGGCAGGTGCGTCTGAGTGCCATGCCCTGTAAAGCAGAGTTTCAGGTGGAGTTAGGCAAGGCACAGACAGAGTGTGACATCAGCATCGTGGACCGCCTTCACTCCCTGCTTCAGCCCCAGAAACTGGCCACCACTGAAACCATGGCCTCTCACATGTACACATCCTATAACAAGCATGTTAGCCTAGTAAGGGAAACCTTTTATCACTCCCTTTTTTCTTTAGTAGCTCTGTTTATATTACTTTTATGCTAATTTGTGTAATTTCTGATGCATATGTTTCTGTTGACCCCAGCACAAGGCTTTTGCAGAGGTCTTTCTGGAAGATAGCCGTAGCCCCGCACATTGTTTGGTGGCTGTGTCTGTGAATGCGCCCCAACTGGTGCTAGTGGTACGGTTCCCCATTCCAGACCTGCGCTCAGACCAGGAGAGGGGCCCTTGGTTTAAAAAATCTCTGCAAAAGGAGGTGCTGCGCTTAGAACTGGAAGATTTGGAGCTCAAAACTGAGTTCAGTGGAAATAGTTCAGAGCAGACCAAGATAGAACTTACCTTTAAGGAGCTCAGTGGTACGACCTCAGAAATTCACTTTCAATACAACCATGTATCCAGCAATATCTTTTATAACTATTCCCATATTTCTAAAGATGAGATATTTTATTTATAGGACTTGTTATATGCTCACAGCAACAAATGTAGGTATGCTAGTTAAAAATTGATCAGACAAATGTTGATTTGTTGATTATTTAGACTACTTTTTTTTTTTAATCGCAGGTACATTCCAGAATGACAAAGATCATTCTGCATCCAAGTTCTTACGCGTCTCACATACTATGGAGGAGAACATGACCTCTTCTGACAGTGGCAAATTTGATTGGCCTAGGTATAGTGCTTTAGAAATGTACTGAACAAATTCCCCCTGCAGAACATCTGGGTCAGGTATTGTGCATTTAGTTAAATGCTTATGAAGTTTGAAAGACTCCCTGTCCGACTCTCTGTAGAGTGGTTCTGAAGGTGAACCCCACGGTTGTGCACTCCATATTGGAGCGAGTTACGGCTGAAGAGGAGGAGGAAGGTGCCGAAGGACACTCCCAGGAGGAAGAGGAGGAGGAGGAAGGAACTGCCCACTCTTTAAAGGATGTGTGTGATTTTGGTAAACCTGAGCCGTCCCCCTTTTCCTCACGACGTGTCATGTATGAAAATGAAGAAGTAAGTGGAAGAGGAATGTTAAAAGATGCATTTGTTATAGGCACGTAAATATTTTATTTACGTCTAAATATTGTCTATTGCTCCAACATGTTTTGTAATCTACAATAGCTCAACTGTGGTTTTGTGTTCTTGTCAGATGGTTATCCCTGGAGATGTAGTGGAGATGACAGAATTTCAGGAGAAAACCATGACCAACTCCCGTTACATCCTCGAACTGTCTTTCCCCAATGTGCAAATCTCATTACCTAACAAGGCCTTCTATGAGAAATTACACAACAGGTAGTCAAGTAGAAAATATACTTATCGTTTTTTTGTCATTTTAAATTAATTGATTCCTATGATAACTGTTGTTCTGCTGGTGTGTTTAAGTAAACATCTCTTTCACTGCCAGGATTAACAATGACCTGCTGTTATGGGAGCCCACCGCTCCTTCACCAGTGGAGACGGTGGAAAACATGCCATACGGGGGTGGTCTCTCTGTAGCCAGCCAGCTCATCAGCACTTACAGCAAGGATAGCTTCAGTCAGTTCAAATCGCTTTGCCCTGAGGGTGAGCTCTGCTTCCTTGCTATTTTGGTATTGTACAATTTCAGTCTGAGAAGAGATTATTGACTTCTTCCAAGTTGATGCTACTCCATGATGTTTACAGTCAAACTTTGTTACTTATGATTCATTTCACATTTCACATACAGTATATACTGTAAGTTCTTAGCCTATGATTTTCTGTGTGTTTATAGAAGAAGAAAGTGGTTCAGAAGAGGAGACTCTACCATATTACACTCCAGTTGAGTTGGGCTATAGGAACATGAAGAAGAGAAAAAATAAGATGCCTTCAAAAAACGCACAGAGCCTGTTCTCTGTTCTGCTATCCGTCAATCACTGTCTGGTATCATTGCATACAGAGGCAAAGGTATGTGGACTTTGTATTGCATTCTCAGGGGCTTCTTTATTAGTTATGTTTACCTAATAACTACACAGATTGGCTTAAAAAAAGTATTGAGATAACATTCTATGCACCAGGGTTGAACTTAAGAAAATTCATGTTGTATGAAGTCTCAAACTCTTAATCCTGTGCTTGACCAGCAATCTGATAAAAGCGTGCTGAAGGATAAACATGGGGAGTTCTGGATGGAGGTGAAGAATGGAGTTGTGTTCAGTGTCACACAATATGAGGGTTATAATGACCAGCACTATGTCTGTTTTCACACCTCTGCAATCTGCCTTTATCATCAAGGTAAGCAGTCCAAGACTGCAAATAGGTAATCAGTATGCTGCTGCTTTTCATCCAGATTTACTCAGTGGAAATAAAGACTGACTTTTGACTCCCATGCTAGCATGAGGGACATATATTAAATATTTTGCATGTTTGTGTTTAATGTACTTTGTGTATATGTGTGCGGTGTTCATCAGGCACAGTAGAAGGAGATGTCCCGGTGTGGGACGTGAAGTTGCCCTGTAGGACGCGCCCTCACTGGTTGGAGCCTGTATTGTATGTGTGCGAATCTGCGGCAGAACGAGCGTCTCCCTCGGAAGGATTGAGTGTGGAACCTCAGAGTATGCTGTCACTTGCCCTCAAGATTTCTTCCCAGACAACCGAGCGCAATGTGAAGGTAACAGTTTTTCTGTCTGTGTCTATTTTCTTTGAATTCTTTTTTAAATTATTTTGTGCTAAACATATCTACTTAGGATGGGATATGCTTTTGTCTTGATTTGATTCAATACATAATTCACAGTACAATATAAAGTTTGATGACAGCAACGGTTTGATTATAAAAAAAAAAAAATCAACAAGTCATATAATGTAGGCAGCGAAGTGTAAATAATACAGTGCGTTTAAAAAGTCCCTCAGCAATGGCCGCTTAGAGTAGGTTATGAGAAAATATTTTTTTAATGAAACTAATGAAACTCATCTACCAGTGAATCTGAAATTGTTTTCAGGAGTTTCTGCTTGCTGTTGGAGTGAGAGCAGCAACATTTCAGCACAGAGTTGTGCCTTCAGGTCTGGGGTGGTATGACCAGGTAATGGCTCCAGTATACACATCAATGTTCTTCCCATTATGAATTGAATATAGTTATTTTTAATACAGGGCAGGTGTAGCTTACTGGAATAATTACTAAATATTGATGTTTTTTATCTTTAGATAGTAGATTTTCTAAATGTGACAGATGAACCTGTGCTTGGCTATACGCCTCCGTCCTATCTTACGACCCTCCACCTCCACCTGTGGAGCTGCTCCCTGGATTACAGGTGAAGGCTTATTGTAGTTTGATCGACGGTCGTTCTAATGCTAAGCGTTAACTGTGTAGATGTAGTGTCTATTTTTTTGCTGTTAGTAAGCATGAGCATTCCTGTAGTATGCTGTGTAAAGCATGATGCATTCTGTTTGACTCTCACCAGGCCCTTGTATCTACCTGTGAGATCTCTGCTCAGAGTCGAGACATTTAGTATCTCTAGCAGTGTGTCTTTGGACCACTCTTCTTCTTGTCTTAGGTAAGAAAGCCATATATTCTACTGTGTATCCCCATCAGGATACAACACCTCATACCATTCATTGCTAATGTTTTTATTTGGGCTTATAGAATCATTCTTGATGAAGCAGCGCTGTTTCTGTCTGACAAAAGTAATGCTGTGTCTGTCAACTTGGCTCGAGGTGAGTAGTGGAAGCACCATGTTCAAATTAAGAGAAAGAAAGAATGCTTTCCAAACTGATGTGAGAAGTGATTTATACTATCTTTCTATTCAGACTATGTGAAGGTGGTAGACATGGGAACTTTAGAGCTCAGGATTACAGCAGTCAAACCTGGCACCGATGGGGAAAGAGTAAGACATGTCTCGCATTACAGTAACACTCTTCATGTCAAAGGGAAATGTTTCTTTTTATATGAAAAAAAATATATATTTTTAATATAGATTATATATTATATATATATTAAAATATATACATTGTTTTTTTTTTTTTTGCAGTCAGCTCTGTTCTTTTGGTCAGTTTGTTTTCCATGTATCGGTATAGCAGCTTGCCTCTAAGAATATTGGCTATGACTTAAGATAGTGGCACGTTTGTTTCACTTTCTGCATTGGGGTCGACTGATTATTTTGGTGCACACCTGTGTGGAATTGTTGTGTTTTGTATTTTCCTAATTTCCTTATTTGTGGTGACAGGGCAAATGCCCCAGGAATCAGTTCAAATGGACTGAAGATTGCATATGTGAAAGTACCCTTAGCCTTACTGAACCTAAGTCATTGATGTTAGTAAATGCAAAAAATGTGAGCAGGATGGCATCGTGTTAGATCAGACACATACAAGCCAGTCCGATGTGCTGACCTATTTTAGGTTCTTGACCCCCCCAAATCATCATTATTGTATGTCATCATCAGACACAAATTTCCATAAGCTGCCAGTGACTTCCTTTGCATGATTTGAGAATAGTTCAGTTATTATGTCATCAGCCTTAAATCAGTATTGCTTATTAACTAATATTAAGATGTAACACTAAACTGTTAAAACCAACAGATTAAATTGGACCTGTGTTTTTATTGTGTATTTAACCGTTACATTGTTCACTGTTGTTTCTATGCTGCCTAAAAACCCTCTGTCTGTCTCTGTTACTTAGACAGAACCAAGGTTTGAGTTGCGCTGCTCAAGTGATGTCATTCACATTCGAACCTGCTCTGACTCCTGTGCTGCACTTATGAACCTCATTCAGTACATTGCCAGCTATGGAGACCTCACACCTCCATCCAGGGTAGAGAGCAGGAGTGGCAGCACCAAACAAAGAGCAAAGGTTATAATGCATTTCATAGAATTTGTTTAGGCCATATTTGGTTTAATATAGCTCTACCAAACACTGGTATAAGCAGTTACATCATTAAAGTATAGGATATGTTCACTATTATAAGCTTTAATTGACTTTATTTACCAATAGACATGATGGCAGTAAACTAACAGCTCAATATGTTAGTTGTGTGTAAAATAAGTGCAAGATTATTGTTCGAAAGTTTTGTGATTCACTTGTATTTTTCCCTCTGCAGGTGGAGTTATTGAACAAGCCTCAGTCACATGGCCCCCTGCTGCCTGATGCTGAGCAGCAGATGCTGCAAGATCTGATGAGTGATGCAATGGAGGAAACCGACTCCTTGCAGAGTCACATCTTGCAGTCTAATGGTCAGGATTAATCTCTCTTTATTTATGAGATTTATGACATTTATGTAACTTCACCTAGAATCAGTGGAGTTTCTTTCATGTCTTACATGGATTCCATTGATATTAGTTATAATAATAATAATAATAATAATAATAATAATAATCTGAACTCTCTCATTTTTTGTCAAATGTCCAATACATATATTTTTGGTTGTTATTTTTCTCCTCTCATTAGGTGTACATGTTGATCGAACAAGAGATCAAGACCCACCACTTTCTGATCTCTTCCTCTTTCCTGATGAAAGTGGCACTGTGGGCCAGGATCCTTGCCAGGCGTATCCCATACTGCATTCACCGCTCATCTCCCCCCCTGGCCCCAGCACACATCATGACTCTGATGACTTCTGCATTCTGGACACTCCAGGGTTTAGAGCAACGGTATGACAGTCTATTGTGTATCTACTCTAGTTTTTGCCATGTGCAAGATTAGTTGCCCCAGGATCTCTCACATTCATAAGAAAATAAATGTGTTAAGGAAAATAGCATAAAGTTTTTTAGACATAGCATTGAAGTACATACTTCGGTAGTTTGTTTCTCTTAATATTATAATTTTCTAATTAGCAATTGGAAATTTTTTTGTTGCACAACTCAAGGCATGTAAAATATGTTTAATAAATTACAGTACGTTTGAGGGTATATGTCTTGTGTTGTGTATCAGGGAAGGGATGAAGAGCCTGTGGTAAAGAAACTGACCATCGACCCCATTCTGGTGCTGGACAATCATTTTAGTGAGCCTCTAGAGGGCAGCACTTCCAGCAGAGGCCCACTGAACTTCCCTGTGCCTGATGTCAGATACCTGGTTAAAGAGATCTCTGTAATCTGGCACCTTTATGGAGGAAAGGACTTTGGCAGCGGTCCACTCTCAGCCTCTCCAGCCCGCAGTCGAGGGTAAGGGTGTGGGTTTTACACTATTGCTTCTATCACAACATGTTGAAAATAATGGTGTAATAAAACATATTTTAATGACTGATTGTGGTGTAGTGGTAACAAAAATGTAGTGCTAAATTTTTAAGAGTGGCTCCAAAAGAGTGTTGTGGTTTGTCTGTGTATGTTTAGGGGTACTCCTCACAGCTCCCCCTCTCAAACACCAGTAAGGCAGGCCCGCAGTGGCTCTCGCTCCGGGGGAGGTTGGGGCAGGAATCCAGATGTGTTGATGGAGATCCAGCTCAGCAAGGTCAGTTGGAACAAATTTCAACCAGAGAACTTGGAATAAGTTTGTCACAATAAAATTTGTGTTGGTACAAATAGCAATGGTAAATTTAACAATGGTGCATTTGTTGATATTGATGGAATTAATTAACACTAAAGTACTTTTCATGTGGTTTCAGGTACGGTTCCAACATGAAGTTTACCCCCTGAAGGGCACGGAGACAAGTACACAGGCTGAACAACCGGTATCCAGACAGGTCTTCTCAGTGCAGGACCTTGAGATACGAGACAGACTGGCCTCCTCCATGATGAACAAGTTTCTTTATCTCTACTCCAGCAAAGAGATGCCCAGGAAAGCCCACTCCAACATGGTGATTAAGATTTAAAGATTTTCAACCTCAAGGTTTTTTTCTTGTCCTCAACAAAATATGTTTAAGGCACAATAATAAAACAATGAAAGCTTAAAACAACAAATTACACAGTCAACTAGGCTGGTTTACATTGTGACCATATTGGACCTTGGCAGTTTTCGTTAAATAGATTAATCTCCTGCACTGCTAAAGCCTTTTTAACCTTTGTCTTCATGGGGGCCATTGTTGCAGTTACGAAATAGTTACTAAACAGTTAGCAAAGAACGGTTACTACACTTTGACACAAAATAAAAAAAATTAATTATGCACACACATAGACACTAACACGGTCATAGTGCTTTAGTAAACAGTAACTGTGCGCACGGATGTTGACTTTACAAGTGAGGCATGCGCACTGAGCATGGGAAATGATTACCCACAATCCCGTAGCACGAGAAAGAGAATAATCATTGGCTCAGTTGTGATCACGTGACGCTTGATAGACAAATCTTATACGTACTACTCATACTGCAAGACCTCACTCTTTTATCAAGTTAAAATGTATTAAAAATGTTGCTCGTCTTGCAAAACACTTGCAGATGAAGTTACTTGCAGTCCAAGGTTTTACTGTATTATCAAAGGTGTCATGCAAGATATTTTAACTGCACCAAAATGACCATACTACTTAAGATAAATTCTCACAATTTTCACACAGCTAAAACCATTTTAGACCTTACTGTCATGTTCTTCTAAACATCAGGATTTATTAAACTGCTAGTATAAAACAGTTTAATAATGCAGTAGGTTTACTTTTGCATTTGACGCACATGGTTTTAATAAGTGTTTTGTTTTTGTGTTGTAGCTCACAGTCAGAGTGTTGCACATGCGTCCAGAGGCAGGTCAGGCTCCACAAGAATGCTGCCTGCGTATTTCCCTTATGCCGCTTCGTCTCAATATTGACCAGGTGCAGATTCATAAAAAGCACAACCGTTTTCACTCAGTGACATTGTTGATTATGGGTTCTGAAAACTCTTATTGTTACCTTTCTTACCAGCACATACAGTATTAAACCATCAGTACCAACAGCAGATGGGAATGTATGGTGTAATGTTTTTCTTTTTTCCCCGGCAGGATGCTCTGTTCTTCCTGAAGGACTTCTTTACCAGTCTGGCTACAGAGGTAGAGCTCTTCTCCCCACCAGAACAGGAGGGTAAGCCTTATTATGCGTGATATGAAACAGTATGGTTGTTATTTTTTTTGGTTTTCTGCACATGAAAGTTTCTTTTTCTTTGTAGCATTGTGTGTATCCACGAAAAAGCCTTCTGGTCCAGAGGTAGCGTGCACATTTGCGAAATCAAGTGGAGGAGCAGGTCAGAGCTCTGCACCAATCATCTCTGTACCAACCCAAACCCGTGCCAGTATGAATGGCCTTGGAGCCTCCAGCCATGAGCATGAGTCCACCGCCACATCTTATACTGATCAGCCTATTTTCTTTAGGTGTGTGAGTATGCCTCAGTTTGTGATTATTTTCATAAATTGCTTGATGTATGTGGCTCAGAGCTTATTGACAATGCTCTACATGTTAGTTTCTACTTTTCTCTTTCAGAGAGTTCAGGTTCACTTCTGAGGTGCCAGTTCGACTCGATTATCATGGAAAACATATGGCCATGGAGCAGGTGGGCTTTCTACATCAATCATTTGTACCACTTTTTTTATGAAATTGCTTTAGCTGGGACTTTTCAAGGGTATATGATCATACATATACAGAAAATATAATTCATGCTCCTTTGAAATGAACACCATTCTTTTACAATATATATCATCAATTTACCTTTTGATAACCAGCTGTCTAACATGGCAATCCCATAAGTGTTGTTTTTATCTACTGTACCAATTAGGATGTGATTTAGTGACTGCAAAGATTAACAGTAGGTTTATATCATTTTCATGCTTAGATCAAACCAAAATAAAAGCGTTTTGTCATATGATAAAAGTGATCATATGGGATAAATTTTTAATGATTTCCAGATTTTTTATTTAAGATTAAGATTCAATTATATGTCACATGTACCTTACAGCACAGTGCGATTATTTATTTATAAACTGGGCTCAGACTGCAGGGTCAGGTAGGATATATCGCCCCCGGAGCAGATAGGGTTAAGAGCCTTGCTCAAGGTCTCAACAGTGGTTCTGGGGTTTGAAACCCCCACCGTCCAATGGATGGAGTAACCCAGGAATCTACAGCCTTAATCGTTTGAACCACCACTGCCCCCTGGCATGATTTTTTCTGCAAATCATTAAATAAATATTTTTGCTTCTGTACACCACCATAATGGATTTGAAACAAAGCAGTCAATGTGTGATTTAATTCAAGGATTAAACAAAAAAGAAAATGGTCCATCACATAGTCCTAACATTTTGACAGCTCAAAACATAACTGGACAAAAAACCTTTTTAATATTGAGTCTTACCAGTGTTTTTAAAACTACCAAAATAAAATAAGAATAAATACAAAGAATTAAGCGAGTACAAAGTGCATACAGTATTAAACAAGTGTTCAACAACACAAAAAAAAAGCAATCAAACCAGGAAGGGGGCGCAAAGAATGATTTCCCTTTTTTAAATTGCTACACCAACTCGCCACCCTTAAAATGGCAAATTAATATCTCAGGGGAAGAAAAATAATATATACAAGGAAAATAAATGTATAAAAATAAAATAAGTAAGTAAGTAAATAAGGTGGATTTAATAACAACAAGAGAGACGAGTTACAAAACAATAGCAGTCTATGGTCTGCATGCTCTCTACTACAGATGTTAAAAACAAAAACAAAAATTAAAAAGAATAACTGAAAGCATTAAAGTAAAAGGTCCAATATTTTATAGAATTGAGTGTCAGAGCCCTTGGGCTTACATTTTTTTTTCTAAATTCAGTAAAGATATATGGTCTTCTATTCATGTAGAAAGATGAGGCGGAGTAGCACTACATTTCCACTTTAGTGGGTTTTTTCTGCAAGCTACCAGAGAAGCAAAAGTATCAGCTTTTACTCTTGAAAAACGCAAAGCTTCACTGGCTGTTTTGCCAGTAGTCGGCAAGGCTGTAAATGCACATCCGACACTTTGGACATTATATAAAAGAATGAAATAGTTAAGAAGCTTAGTGCAAGTGTAGAATGTAAGTTTGTAGTACATATTAAGAGTTTCCATGAACAACTACCAAACACTAATTCAACATTTGGTATCAAATCCAGGCCAGGAGATTTTTTATCTACTCAGTTTGTCATGAAATAAGAAACAGACCATAATTGGCCATCAAAATGTTTATCAATCAATTGTTTAGTTACTTTTGAGCCAGTGAAAATGAAGGGACTTTGTAATTCCTAAAAAGTAAACAACTGTATGATAGCTGAAAGTTGACACTCAAATCACAATCACAATCAAATCTCGATTGCTTCATTTCAAATTCATTGTGGTGGCAAAAATACAAACTGTGTTCTTGCCCCATGATTGCGCTGGATCTATATAGAGCTCTGAGAAAGACTATTTAAGTAAAGCAATGCAATTTTGTTTTCAGGGTACTTTTGCTGGTATAGTAATTGGACTGACCCAGTTGAACTGCTCTGAACTCAAACTGCGGAGACTCTGCTACAGACAAGGGTGCATCTATATATTTATTTATTTAACTGTATACATAATATGTTATCTATAGTTATAATCATTAAAAATGTGCTGTTTAATAACACAGTTTGACTGAGACCTGGTTACTTTCTCTGCAGACTGTTGGGTGTAGATAAGCTCTTTTCTTATGCCATTAATGAATGGCTCAATGATATTAAGAAGAACCAGTTGCCTGGATTGCTTGGTGGAGTGGGGCCCATACACTCCTTGGTGCAACTTGGTGAGTGCATCTCTTTCTGTCTCATGCACATTCATATAATGGCTATATTTTAGGAAATGTAACGGGGTAATAATCATGATGTTTTCACTGGGAGGTTTTCTATTCATCAAGACTAATAGATATGGACCAATGTACTCTATTTATAGAGGCATTTTCATCTGAATTGAAGCATAATATTAAAATAGCTTTAATGAAGCCCTAGTGCTGGTCAGTAATGTTGTTTCTGTCGATGTGTAGTTCAGGGGATCAGAGATCTAGTGTGGCTGCCTATAGAGCAGTATCGGAAGGATGGACGGATAGTGCGGGGATTTCAGCGAGGCACAGCCTCTTTTGGGACCTCCACTGCTATGGCAGCCCTGGAGCTTACCAATCGCATGGTGCGAACCATCCAGGTAAACTCCCTTGCCTGCAATCCTTATTCTTATTTTATTTTTAGAGTTTACAAGAAAAACAAATGACAAAATGTTGACCATGGGATGTTATTTATTTGGGAATAGGCAGCTGCAGAAACAGCATATGATATGGTGTCTCCAGTGATAGATGAGAGCGAGTGCAAGAAGATCAAACGATACTCACATTTTCGACTGGCTCATCAGCCTGTGGACCTCAGGGAAGGTGTGGCCAAGGCATACAGTGTAGTGAAGGAGGTATGTACTGTAGCTGCCTGGCCCTTTGTTTTTAACTGATCCTGGACAACATTATTTATTTCAAGGCTTGAATGTACTTTGAATCAAACAGTGCCCTGTTCTGTACTCCTGTAGGGCATTACAGATACGGCTTTAACGATTTACGATACGGCCACTCGTGAGCATGAGCAGAGGGGAATGACCGGTGCTGTGGGTGGAGTCTTGCGGCAGCTTCCTCCTGCTGTTGTTAAACCTCTAATTGTTGCTACAGAAGCCACCTCTAACGTGCTGGGAGGCATGAGGAACCAGATTCACCCAGATGCTCGCCAGGAGGAATCACAGAAATGGCGTCAGGGAGAAGAATAATCAAAGCAATCTTGTACCCGTTCTGTCTAAGGCTGATGGAGATGACAAAGTACTATGACTATGTCAACAGTACACACTTGATAGAATCAGCTTGGCTGACTGGCCTGTGGTGTCAATATTTTGCTGCTTACAGTTTTATTTAAGGCCGTGGTAATGTGTTACTGGTAGACCTACTCTACAGAGATCATGGCAGTAAAGCTCTTGCTTCAGATCGGCTTCAAATAAGACTAAGGCTAACTGGATTAACAAGATTTTAATTTTTTTGTAGTGCTGATCCCTTATATTGAATTACTCAAAAGCTGCAGCACTAGAGACATGAATTGTTATCTTTACTGGAATAGATTAATTGGGTTAACGTGAAACCTCGTCAGTTTTATGTCGGTAAACTTCTGTAACCTGGCTTTTCCACCAAGGTTATGAAGTTTGTTAGTTCAGGATCATGACACGGAAAAGCTAGCTAATCAGAACTAAGACTAAAAGTTGCCCAGAAAAAAGACATGTAGTGCCTTCGTAGGATTAGTATAAAATGTTAATTAATTCAGTTTTATTTAATATTGGCATTAAAATGAGATCAGATTCTTTTTAGGTTTTGCCCAAACATGGTTATAATTGTTTGTAAAATTGCCATTATATTCTCATAACAAGGAACTAATGGAAGGGAATTTCAGTGGAATGGACGGTTCATGAATGGCCACTTGCATAATGTCCTGTTGTTAATAAATCCTGATTCACTGAATCTGATTCAGTTCCATGCACTAGTTTCTGCTATAAGACTACTTCATCAATTGTTAAAGATTTGTAATAATAGAGAGTTTGCCTCAAACATGCCCCTTTTAAAAAATCTGATGTTTCCGTGGTTTAATATTACACATTTGTCATATGCACTTTTGATTTAACTTTTCTACAGAGACAGTAGTGTTTTTGTTTAATTGTTTAATGTGTGTTTGCTTTTGTGACATTCCCTAGTATCTGTATCACAAAACAAGTCTTACGGAAGAAACATTTAAGGCCAGGCTCTTAATTCTGTGGAGCTTTTGCACATACAAATGTCATCACTGTAAGCAATTGAAAAAATGTAATATATTCATCATAATGCATAACAAATGTGAATATATGTGTATAGATTGTGTAGTTCTGCATTATACAAATGCTCTTGGGATTTGAATTTATGTGTATGGAAACTCCTAACTGCAACACATTTACTTTACAGCTGAGAGAAACTGAATTCCCTTCTACCTTTTCCCCTCCCAGCACACATACACAACTAAAAAGTTAGTAACAGATTTGTACATATATGTAAAGTTAATTTGTGCAGTTTACATGAAAGCATGTGTTATCTGTAATAAACGGTATAATGTCCAGCAGTATGTTTGTTGTATTTTTCTGTAATGTTAGCTGTAGAAGCTGTACTAATAGGCTCACATATAGCACCACATAAGAAGACTGGGCTGCAGTGAGCTCTGAGCACACACCATATGCCATACACATTCATATGTACAGGGGATATAAAAGTCTACACACACATGTTAAAGTGCCACATTTTTATTTTGTTATGTAAAATAGAGACCATAATGAACTATTTCAGAACTTCTTTCACCTTTAATGTGTCCTTTAACTACTACGATTTAAGTGAAAAACAAACAGTTCTGTAAAAAAAACATTATCATGGCCTATTTTTCATTACAAAAACCTGGCATTTAAACATGGGTATGTAAACTTTTTATATCCACTGGATGTATGTTTTGTATGTACAATATATCCATCATTTATTTTTGATAATGCTGACAGTCAGATTCATTTTGTTGAGTATTTAAAATAGTTTTGGTGCTGTCTTACACTGATAGATAAAAGCAACAATAATTACTCAAATTAGACAGATGGTTGCAATTAAAAATGAGAGAAAGAATCAACAAGAAGACACTGAAAGGTAAAATACTTCAAATTTGCTAGAATAAGCAGGAAACCTTTAAGCTGATGAGTTTTGTTCTGCTTAATTTGTTTTTGTTGTTTTTGCTTTTAGATATTTAATAATAATAATTTCATAGATAGGCCCAGTTTTTTACTGATTATATTATTAAAATTAACCCTAAAATGAAGCATAGAAAGCCCAAACGTACATAGGAGCCAAGCAAACACTTGCAGAAATTTAGAGATTTTTTTTAAGAACATGAATATTTAATGGTAACAATAACTTTAATTTACAATTGTGGATTTAAAAAAATAAGTTTATGTTTATGTGAAATTCATTATGGGCAATATCAGATATCTGTTTAATATTGTGGCTATCCAAAAAAGAAAATTCCCAAAATAATCATAACCAGAATATGTTTCTTAGTGATAACAAGGCATTTGACCTGAGTCTTAATCTAAAAATAATTGCCAGCATTAAGCTGATGAGCAAAAGCCCACTAATATTTAAGAACTGCCATGCTCTTGATAATGATCATTTGTATTTTTAGCTTGTCACAGCTTGTGTGCATCTGTACTGTACATGTATTTTTAAATCAATATACAACCAGGTTTACATAATCATCTTCAAGCATGCCTAGACGTATTTGGAAAATTCCAAATAAAATAGATTTCCAACGAGACCATATTGATGGTCAGTCTGAGTGTTGCCTCAGAGACATTCACCCATTCACTCACTTTTCATCTATACCGCTTTATCCTGTATACAGTGCCGCGTGGGGCCTGGAGCCTATAACAGGAGACTTATGCAAATATCCTGGGTACACCCTGGACAGGGTGTCAATTTATCGCAGGGCACACACACTCACACTCATTCACACACTATGGGCAATTTGGGAACGCCACTTAGCCTAATCTGCATGTGTTTGGACTGTAGGAGAAAACCGGTGCACCCGAAGGAAACCCACCAAGCCTAGCACTAGAAACTGGCGGTGTAATGCTAACCACTAAGCCAATGTGCTGCTTTATCCCGAAGACAAATAACCTAGAAAAAATTATACATCTGTTTCTAAAGTTAACAGAAATTTAAGGGAATTTAAAGGGAAAGGTAAAACATCAGCAAAGTCTCGGCCTGGTCGACCTGACCTGCTGACGTGTTTGCGTTTAAGCCACATATGTGAGGAGTAAGTTAGCCACTGGCCACTAGATGGCGCGCTTAACCAAACGCCCCACAACACAAACGTGACAAAGTACTTCTTCACTCGCTGTTAACTATTGATGTTCCTCATTAAATTGCACTATTTTTCAGTCAGACGAAGTCCAGCGGAGGTCTAAATGCTGTGCAGCAGCACTGAGGAGGTTACCCCCGGCTACAGCTCGGACACCGGCACCAGCAGCGCGTCCAGCTCTGAGCGCAGCCTGAGTGCAGCTCGGTGCAGCCGGGAGGAGGATGGCGCCCCTCCCCGGTCTCCTCCGTCCAGCTCACACACACCTCACAGCGCTATCTCCTGCTCCGCTTCTGGATCAAACTCCTCCACTAAAGCTGGTGTCCAGACAACTGCACTTAACAAAACTCCGGTTAGGACAGGTATCTGCAGTCAGAAAGAAGCAGAAATAATCATACAGGGCTAAAGTTAGCTCACCGTGCTAGATGTTCAAGTTGAAACGACCCTCTTAGTTTGTTTTAGGGTTCAGGGGAGATAATTCCCCTAATATTCACATAAGCTTTAAATAATCTTGAAGTAACTCAAGAGGAAGTTACTGAAGTCTGCTCTGGTAACCTTTCATCGAGAACCTTAAATGGAAAACATTCCCAGGAAATTCTCTCTGAATCATTCTTATACAGAACGGTCGCCATAGTGATGTGAATTCCCAGAAAACACTCGTTGGCTGCCAGAATGTTCTGGAAACGTTTGTTGTTTTAGTTCCCAGCTGGTACAAAAGCACACCATTTGTGTTTCGCTGCATATTTTGTACGGTTCAGAGACAGTTCTGGTAAACTTGAAATAATTCAAGCCCCTCCGCAGCCTTACCCTAACATTGTGACACTTCAATATTTGAATCATCACGAACAACAATCCTGTTTGTATAGTAACACAAAGTTGGGCTCCCATTATATTTATATCTAATACGATCCGAATGAGCGGTGCGCTTACTTTTTAGTAGGGCTAGCTTCACAAATAGGCATCGTATTAGTAATAGTAGTAGTAATACAAGTGTAGATTTCATTTTTTCATTTTCTATTTCAAAGTTGAAGTCATAAATTATCTGCACTCTGGCTGTATAATATATTTTACTTAACTTTTGGAAAATACATAATTTTTCTAAATAATCTCCTTGCTTTCCAGTACACTTTGTACATCTGTCAACAAGATTTTGTATTCCCTTATTAAAAAATGTTTTAGGATGAGCAGCGAACCACAGATGCACTGCTGTCTTCACTTCTTTATCAGAAGTAAAACTTTATCTCATAGAGCTGCTTTCAGGGGACCAATTGAAAGGAGCATCCTGAGGGGCATGTTTTACCACCTCAAAATAAAGTTTTTGCAGAGTATCAACAGTCACAGAAGTGTGCGGACATGGGTTGTCATGCAAGATTGCAATGACCTTGGTGGCCAGTTTTTTGGTGTTTAGGCTTCAGCTCTTCAATAAGGATCTCTCTGTAACGCGCGCTGTTGATTGTTGACCTTCCTAATAATGTTCCAGTATTGGCCCTTGAGAATCCCAGAAAACTGTAAACTGAAAATTTTCCAGCTAATGGTCCTTACTCTGCTGTTTACTTCGTGGTGATGAATCCATGTCTTGTCACCAGTAATGATTCTCTTTAAGAAACTTTCAACTTCCTTAGAGTATCGGTCCAAATTTTGTTTGCAGATACCCAAACTCTTCTCTTTATGATCTTCCTTTGGTTTGTTACGGCACCTGGGGAGACAGTAGCATTGAACAGAAAGTGCTGATGAGACAAACAGAAGTTTTAATAAAACCGGAGTGCGGATCATTTTTAACTCACCCTCGTAGTTACAAATACAAAGGTGCAATGAAAAAAAGGAGACACCAGAATAAGCATAAACATACTGCTTTAATTTACAGTCATCTACCTAGGACTTAAGTTTGTATATAAAAAAAAACATTTAATAGCAACATTTGGAAAACCTCAAGAACTTCCAGGGAGAAATTGTTATGGGAATATTAGTTTGTCGTCTTAGGAAAAAAAAAAGTAACTTTGGCCACCATGTCTCATCGGTTGTCACTTAACCGTGACAGAACGTTGTGTTTTAAAGATCCCAGGAGGTTTCAGGATTAGCTCTGGGTTTGTTAATTGAATTGGAATGTTCCATGAATGTTATGTAATGGCTCTGGAGAAAAATAAGCAACAGGGACCAAAACTCAAACATTAGGGAAATGTTTTGTGTTTGCTGGACTGGCATTGGACTGACGAGAAATCTTTTGTGCCACTTAGAGACAAATAAGGTCAAGAATGCACTAATGGGTGGCTGATTTAGGACAAAGCTGCATTTGCAAAATCTGATTAATTTTTTTAATTGGTTATTGAAAATTAGCTCCATAAAAACATTACTCTTCTGACTTAATAATTTCTCTGTTATTAAATTAAAGTTGGTCAAACATATGTAAGGCTACAAAGATGGCTTAAATCAACATGAAGTAGATACAGTATGATTAAGTCTGCCTGTTCTGGAAAAAATAAACACCTGTAAGTGATGGGATTTAAGAGCAGATTTCAGGATTTAGGATAGCGAGGTTTATTTCATTGGACTGAGCAAACAGAAATCATATTTAATTTGTGAAACTTGCCGTGACTACTGCTTTACTTTTGCACTTTTCTTATTTCAACTTGTGTGTGCATGTACAGGTGTGAACAGGGTAAACTCATCAAGCTCTTCTTGGACTGGTGGGGTCTACAGCTCACTGTACAGAAGCTTGAGCACTCCTTCCCTCAGAAGGACACCAGGCTCAGCTCAACAGAGGGAACTCAACAGTGAGTGAACAAAAAATATAAAAGAAAATATAGAAAAACTGTAAAGCAGGCTTTGTCATACTATTTATAAACAAAACACAACTGAGGGATTAATAGAGAGGGCATAACAAAGGAAGTAGTTGATAAAATGTTCATTTTGTTGCAAGGGAGCAAATTTAGGTAGAAATGACAATTATCCAATTTGAACTGTATGAATAAAGTGCATTTACTGTATAGTAAGAGCACCCATAGTGTCATGAAGGTGGCGGAATTGCACCGCAGACGAGCTTCACAGCCTCACAGCTCACTCAAGGGTCACTTAGTCTTGAGCTTGAATTACTGTCTGTGTGGAGTTTTGAATTTAATTCCTGTGTCTCTGTGGGTTTCCTCTGGGCTCTCTGGTTCCCTTCCACCTCCCAAAAACATGCCAGTTTAAAGGTTTAAAGGAGTATGTAAAGGTGTGTGTGTATGTGTGTGTGTGTGTGTGTGTGTGTGTGTGTGTGTGTGTGTCCCATACAGTACACAGTTTTCCTGACCAGGATAAAGTGCTTATTAAAGATGAAAAAAGTAGTTTTTCATTGGTTAGGACTACAATACATTTGCACAATGGCAGCTGGTTACTGATCGGAACGTTAGTAGTTCAAACCCCAGCACCGCCAAGCTGTTACTGTTAAACCCTTGAACAAGGCCCTAAAATCTGTGTGCTGTATTTTGGTTGACCCCAGCTTCCATATTGGGATATATGCAAAAAAAAAAAATGCAATCTCCTATACTGCTTATTCTGCATATACGGTCATGGGGGCCTGGAGCCTATTCTCGGAGACCTAGGGCATGAGGCAAAGTACACACAGGATGGGGTGCCAATTCATTACAGGGCACACACACACACACACACACACACACACACTACAGACAATGGCAGTTAACCAAATTACTGTAAGTAATGTGACAAATAATAAAATTTTCATTTAAAATTTCTGTTTCTTTCCTCAAACAGTAAATTTTGCTGTGTAAAAGGCAACAACAGTCATACTACTACTACTAGTAATCATAATAATATGATTGAGAATGGAGCAGCATTGCAAAGTTTGATGGAAAAAAAAACGTTTTATTAAAAAGACAATGTTATTATGACAATATTCTAAGTTTACAGTCAACTACAGATCTATTTTTAGTATACAAAAGCATCAGCATATACAGTAAATGCTAGTGGTTTTGCCTTTGTGGAAGGTCTTCTAGAACATAAACAAAGTATCGTTTTTTTTTTGGTGAGTGTGGAAAAAAAAAACCCTTTGACATTAAAACCTCTTTTATGAACACTGATAATCAAAACTGAACCATGATCCTGCTTTGTGCTTTAGGATCACTTTGCTGCCAAAGAACACCCAGTGAAGGGAACATTGAATAATATTTTAATGTGCAGTATTCTTTAAATCTAGTGACATCTTCATCATCTGCATCTGTGTGCCACGCTGCATCTGTAATCGTGGCTTTGGTGGAGGGCAGAGGTTTAGCCAGGGGAGAGATCGGCATGGCCAGCATCAACACGAGGTCCCCCGAGTTGGTACTCTCGCAGTTTGCAGATACTGGGACTTATGCCAAGGTGAAATTACACATGAGGCTTTTTCAGTCCTCGTTTGACACAAACAACAATTAAAGGTTTCACTTTATATTTAAGTGATGAAGTTAGCTTTTATTAATTATTTAGTTTAGAGGTTCCCAAATCATAGGCTAATTTACAAATGGGATCCTGAGAGAAACTCACAATCTCCACTTTTGGAGGCTAATGTCTCCTCAGGCACTGCTGTGCAGGTGAGAACATGTTACATCAACTCATTTGTTACTGCGGTGCGAGAAAACTTGGAGGCCACACTTGTGGTTTGCATGAAAGAAGAGCAACGTGCAGAGATTTTTTTTTGGTCTTTTATAACAGTGCACGTCCAATCACTTCTGCCCACACTGTTGACACTCTGCAAAAACTTCTTTCTGAGGTGTTTTTAGGTGTTTTGAGGTTTTAAAGCATCCTCTCTATAGTTCTGATCTTGTTCTTAGTCAACTTAGATCTTTGCCCATCTGTTGACAGATGGGCAAAGTATGTTGAAAGCAAGGAGATTATGTCGAAAAATTATATATTTGTCATTTCTAAAAGTTAATTTAAATAACTTCTATAGTTAGAGTGCAGATCATTTTAGACTCGCTCTCATAGGTACATTACAGTAAGTCTAACAGGGTTCTGCACAATTAGCATTAGGCTGTATTTAAACATTGAGCCCTTGAGTAAGAAAATGTAGTGTTTGTGATTTGCATGTCTAAACTCGTTCCAGGTAATTACCAAACTGCATATCTTAGTGCCTCTTGAGATTCTGATGCCAGACACTGTTAGCGAGAAAGGGCATGGAACCAAGCTCTACAACCTCATCATGGAGAACTTTTCGGTACATGTTTGGAATAAATCCATATGCCTGTCACATGAACAATTGTTTAGAAGTAGCATGTTAAAACCAGGAGTCAGCCCTATTTTTGTAACTTTTAAAAGAATGTACCCAAACTGAGTATGCAGTACAAACATTATAGAACATTTGTAATGAAATGTAGTTTTGTTATATTATTAGTTTCATATATTTTATTTACTGCACCTTTTACAGTCTGTAGCTTTCACGGCCATTCAGCGGAAGTACTTTAACGAAAGGAAAGGACTGGAGTACATCCAGCAGCTTTGTGCACCCGAGTTCAACACTGTTCTTATGGATGTACAAACCAAGTATGCTCTACATTTATTCACTTAGTGATTGTTTAATTTTAATATAATACAAATTTTATGGTTTTATACACAGATTAGCCAAAACGTTAAAACCACCTTCATAATATAATGAACCTTGGGCAGCCATGACCCAGTTGCTGGTTCACAATTTGTTCTTCCTTGGACTACTTTTGGGAGGTACTAGCCACTACATACAGTACATGTCAGATGCCTGCCTGGATTGGGTCCCAGGGCACAGCTCAACCTAGAATCTCTACAACATCCAACATGCACTGTCTAGGTCACCTGATTACTAAGGAGCACAACTCAATTTCAAAAAAGGTTGTGCCAAAAAGTATGGAAATTGGCAATAAAAGCAAAACAGATTAATTCTTTAAAGTCTCTTCACCTCGTACTATATTGAAAACTACACAACAATTCTTTACCATTTTAATTTAATTGTATATTGAAAATATGCAGTAATTTCAAATCTGGTTCCTGCAACATCCTCCAAAAAACGTGATGAGAAACAAGCGCTTTTAAACAGGTGAGCCAATTATGTTATAGAACTCAAGCAGTTTCAAATAATTTTCTGTCAGCTTGGATTCTAGCCTGATCAGTTGTTGGTCATCTGTCTTGGCATGTCCTCAGTCAGATTTTCCACAGTTCTATTGAAATGAACTTCAGTGTGCATATGCACATACCCCTAATTGTTGTTTTAAAACAGACAGACCATACTCCCCAAATCTTAATTGTTTTGAGTTCCCACTCTTTGTTTTGTTTCTGAACAATGTAAAATTGCTAGGAGCACTGCTTGTCTCCTTTTTGACACAAAAATTGCCTTTAAGATTTCAGATATGTTGTTTGAATAAAATTTTGTGTTTTTAATTTTATGGCTAGTTGATGTATATAAAACAAATACAAATGTTCTCTAATTAATAATGTCTAAGTGGTAAAGGAAAAATCCACACTGAAAAACTTTAGAATTAATTAACTTTATAATTTTCAACTAAAACTGCTAATTTTTACTTGACATTTTAGCACTGCTTTAGTCTGTTCTAAAACCTTTACTTTTATAGCTAATACAGTCCTCATTACCACTGTGTTTGTCATCTTGTAGATCAAGTACCAGAGGTGTGTGTGTGTGTCTATTGCAATTAGCTGCAATCGAGGGTTTGATTCCTGCCACGGGTGGTCTGTGTATATGGAGTTTGCATGTCGTGTCCGTGCTTGGTGGGTTTCCTCCGGTTACTCGGGTTTCCTCCTTAAAACATACAGATTACGCTAATTGGTGTTCCCAAATTTCCCGTAGTGTGTGAATGTGAGTGTGTGTGCCCTGCGATGGATTGTACCCCGCATCGTGCCCAAAGTCTTCTGGGATAGGCTCTAGGCCCTCCACGACCCTGTATACAGGATAAAGTGGTATAGACGATGAGTGAGTGAGTGAGTGATGATTATTCTCATAGGTCCAGGTCTAAGATTTTAAATCTTGGCAACCACAGAAAAAAAATGCATTATAAGATTTTAATTCTTGGCAAGTACAGAACAATTTGCACTGTGGAGCTATCCATTACTTCTGTAAAATAAAACCAGAATCAAAAGATTTGCATGTCAACATACAGTATTGATCAGTAAATGTATTGATCAGTAAATGTTTTTCAGGTTGAACTCTACCTTTAATGTGTGTCTGAGGTCAGTAATTCAGATGACTGGCAGGATATAGATCTAAGTTGAAATGATAAAGTTGCCTTACTGCAGGTACTATTGTCTGGCAGCTGCAGCAGCACTCCTTAAGTACTCAGAGTTCATCCAGAACTCTGTCTATGCTCCCAAATCTCTGAAAGTGAGCTTCACCGGCAGCGAGAAGACTGCCATGATTGACGCGGTCTCGGCCAGGAACTTAGAGCTAGTCATTAACAACAGGGATCACAGGTTAGAAAAGATAACCAAACCATTCTCGACATGTACCCATTCTCATTCTGTTCATCCCATTACAAAATAATCTTTGAGAATATTTTAATACTTAAACCTACTAGGAACCGTGCTAGTATATTCATGTTGACATCGTCATTTTAACGTTAGGGGTGAACACACTCTACTTGAGGTCTTGAACTACACCAAAACACCTGGTGGTGAGAGGAGACTTCGCTCGAACATTCTGGAGCCTCTGCTGGATGTTGACACCATTAACACACGACTGGACACCATACAGGTAGAATATCCACACTATTTTATTTGTAAAAATGTATTTATTCAACATTGTGTTCATCTGTTTTTAGGAACTGCTGCAGAGTGAGGAACTCTTCTTTGGTCTTAAGAATGGTAAGGTGCTTTCTTTTTGCACTGCAGGGAATTTTTTCTGTCTAATGTTTCTATGATGTCGCAAGAAACCTATAACCGAGTTGATTGAGATTTATAAGCACTGTTTTATTTACAGCGATTACACAATTCTTGGATATAGATCAGCTACTTTCTGCTCTTGTGCAGCTCCCTAAGCAAGAGACGGTAAAATGCGTTTGTTTTTTAAAGAAAAATTGTCATTTTACTAATGTACACTACCAGTCAAAAGTTTGGACACACCTTCTTATTCAGTTCTTTAATTTTATTGTTTTCAAAATTAAACAAATATGCAATTATGTAGCCAACAAAAACGTGTTAATAACTCAGAATATGTTACATATTTTTGCAACCGCCTTTTGCTTTAATGACAGATTTGAGAACTCTTGGCATTCTCTCATTCAGCGTCATAAGGTAGTTATCTGCAGTGGCTTTCCAACAGTCTTGATGGAGTTCCCAGAGGTGTTGAATTTTTATTGGCTGCTTTTCCTTTACTGTCTGGTCCAACCCTTTTTGTGCCACGGACTGGTTTCATGTAAAACAATATTTTCATGGCCTAGCATAGAAACAGCTAAAAAAAAAAATTGCCTTGTTGTCAATATCAGTAGACTCATCTACCTGAATTGCATACCAGAGTGACTTGTTAATCCCCTCCAGCAACTGTGTCTCAATCTCCTATATCCTCTATATCCCTAATTCACCTAGTGACTGTGCTAGCCGAAAGAGGAACCTGTGCTTTTTAAGTGCACTCTTTTCTAGAAATTCATAGCAAATGTCCTTAGCGGCAGGCAGGATCCATTTCTCACCGGTAGTAAAAGTTTTTTTCACGTTAGCAATGCGGCCACTAGGTGTATGATGCTCTCAGTGCACTCGCATTTGGTAATGTGGTGGCTGTCAGTAATTGCTTCACGTTTTCTCCTTTCAAAAAACTTCAAAGGCCTTTAATCCAGGGTGCTTTGTATCCATTTGCCGAAGCAGTTTTAAAGCTGCTATCTGTTGCCACATATTTTGCAGAGCGGGCTTGGTGCGTGAGAATCACCTGTAGCGAAAAACCTGTATTTTACGTAAGACTCCTGATATTGTCTTTTAAGTGCAGCTTTTTTTTTTTTTGAACATCGTAGGCTTTTCTTTTCTTGTCTCCTCATTGTCTTCTCTCCAAAGACATTTGTTTCTTACTCATTTTTGCTAGCCTGTGGGCTTAATTTCTGATGTAATGCATGACCGAGACCAAGATTTTTTCTAAATATAGAAGTCTTTTAGACTCTGATAATCAATAAAAAAATTATCAGTATTTCTACCAAATGTGTACCAAATGTCCCACAGACTGGTACTGGTCCGTGGCCCGGGGGTTGAGGACCACTGGTCTAAAGCAATTTAAAATGGCAATAAATGTCTCTAAATAAATAAACTCTTGACCAAGGCTTCCAGGTGACTTCCTCATGAATCTGATGAGCAAATGACACGAGTGTGCCAAGCTGTCATCAAAGCTAAATGTACCTACTTTGGACCATATAAAACACAACGTGGTATCAAAA
Source organism: Clarias macrocephalus (assembly GCA_011419295.1). Taxonomy (NCBI): domain Eukaryota; kingdom Metazoa; phylum Chordata; class Actinopteri; order Siluriformes; family Clariidae; genus Clarias; species Clarias macrocephalus. The sequence continues at coordinate 106,320 of JAAGKR010001128.1, forward strand.
AGTTTTGAGATTAGCTCTGTTTAAAAGCTCTGTTCTTTTCCTGTATGTCCTCCCTCGGGTGCTTTTAATGGTCTGGCCCCTGGGTATGAATTCTTTATACACAATACCGCAAATCTCTTAAAAAAACGATAAGCATGCACTTGGTCGAGCTGCAGACCTGCCTCGCCTTTGTGGTTTGGTCGTGGAGATGATGGGCTCTTCCACTGTGAAGAAATACATCCAAGTTTTTACTACTGGTAATGGTCCTCATGAAGGACAGGTCATCCATGGCACGCTGATGAGGTTCTTGGCAGATTTTGACGCAATGTTCCCTCTGCTCCTTGGTCAGTAGCTTGGGAATGAACAGCAACACAGTGCAACATGGGAGGATCACCAGGACTATTCCGTATGACACACATGACAATGACAGCAATGCTGTTGATTGTTTTCAGATGATCAAGTTTAGAAGGTTCAGCTCATTGAAGGTCTTCCTGATGTCTCATCATTGTCAGTTGATGTTCTTGAAGCGTGCGTACCACTCAAAACATCTCGAATGACACTTTGCAGCATCTCTTAAACTTGCCGAATCATGTCAAACAGAATTTCACATCACTTTCACATCACATTTGACAGTTTCACATTGTCAAATCATATTTCAAGCATAATTTCACGTTTGCTCTTTGTTCTAACTTGCTGTTCCTGATGAAATTGCAGACGTGATAATACACGTGGTCAGAAAAGCACAAGTTGCACAGCTCCCGATGTACACAGAACAATGTCTTTTGGCACACTGACTTATAATGCTCGGTGCTCTGTGAGTGTGCTGCCATCTGTTGGTGTGTTACAAAACTAGTCCGAAAACTTTTGAATAACACCTTGTATAAAATATATGCTACATACTGTACTTACTATGTTACTACATAATTTTATACATGTTCTTTCATAATTTCTTATGTAGGTATTCAGTATTAATTTATAATGTTGAAAATAATAAAAATAAGGAAAAATCACTGAAGGAGAAGGTGTGTCCAAACATTTCACTCATAGTGAATGTATATTTCTCATTTAGGTCTTAAGCTAAAAAGTTTAATCTGTTTATGTTTCTAACAATGTAAAATGGTACAAAGTGAAAATTATCATTTTTGCACTTTAGCATTTTGCACAGGCCAGACTGGGTAGATACTATTCAGAAATATTAATAATTTAACATTTTTTAATCTTTTAGGCAAGGGGGCTATTGCATTGCACCATACAGGTGGCAGTTTATAAGCTACTCTCATTTACCAGATAAGATCAAGTAGCAGGTGTACAATTACTAAACATAGTGCACCTGTTATTATTCACAACAGCCCCGTTCTACCTGTCTATCAGTGAAAAGGGATCAGTATACGGTATTATTTGTGTGGTGGACCATTACTAGCAGTGACAATTAATGCTGATGGATTTAGGACATATAAATTTTAGAATTGTGAAATTATAATGTTTTAAGAACACATAGAAAATTATCGTACTGTAAACAGTATGACATTTCATTTAGATGTGTAGTTTGTAAGTAAGAAAAAAAGCAAGAAATGTGCTGAAATTTTCTTCCTCGCTTTCTTGCGTGTGATCTAGGTTGAAGTGGCAGAAGCAAAGATAATGCATGTTATTCAGCTGAAACACACGCTAGAACTGATTGAACCACTCAAGGTGAGAACAGGTCACATCAGAGTGTTTGTAGGCGTTTATATAAGTATACTGTATGTAATTTGTATGGTTTGGTCAGTAAACTGTTTTCAGTCCTTGACAGATGGTGTTGAAGGACGCAAAGACACACTTACTAAAAGCTTATTACACTTCACTAGAAGATTGCAGGTTATGGACACATCATACTGCCTCATAAGAACGGTTGTAGTTGTGTATATCATATTTGACTTTGAAGCCCATAAAGTCTGTGTTTTACTTGACTATACAGTATTTAGTATACAAAAAAACACACAGATACACAGATACTGTAGATGTAAATCTCAGAAGTACAATACTTGTGTTCTTTTAACTTGTGTTTGTAGGTTTAACAGCATTTTGGATCAAATCAAAACAGTGATCAACAGTGACACTAGTTATATAAAGGGCAGTCTGAATATGCGCACACAGAAGTGCTATGCCGTACGCCCTAATGTAAATGAATTGCTTGACATTGCACGTCGAGCCTACACTGAGGTAGTGGATGATATAGCAGGTGAGCGGTTTATGTTTAATATCTAAAATTATGGTTATATGCCTAAAGGACAATAGTTTCTTTAAGCAGTATCTGTATCATACTCCACTGGTACAGGATTAGTAGAACAGCTGGGAGAGAAGTATGGCCTTCCCCTGCGCACTAGTTTTAACACTACTCGAGGTTTCTTTATCCAGATGAGGATGGAAGGTTTTGGTCTACCTGATGGACAGCTCCCTGGAGAGTTCATCAAAGTGAGGCTTGACCACTTTAACCATACACTCAATGTTATTTCACAGATTATTTTCTTTATTCTGGCTTATTAACCTATTCAAGCATATCCTATGGATATTTAAAGGATTAAACACATGTAACATTAAGAAATTAAGTTTGTGACAGACTTCAACTGCTCACTGCAGGTAACGAGGCAAAAAAGCAACTATAGCTTCACTACATTGGATTTGATGAAGATGAATGATCGCTGTGATGAAGCCTTGAAAGAGATATTTCACATGTCATATATGTGAGCATTCATGACATATATGTATTCTTAGGCAGAACATTAAAGACACAGGCTTTAGTTCAACTGTCTAATTAGCACACAGATATCTTTAACCACTTATGAGTATTACTATTGTAGCTTCATGCAAACACACACACACACACACACACACACACACACACACACACACACACACACACACACACACATATATACTGAATATATACTGTGTGTATTTATTACGATTTATACTTTTGTGTTGATGCTTGTGTTGCTGTTTTGCTCAGTTGCAGTATGGAACTGTAGATAAATTGATATTTCAGTCTTCTACACCTCTGCAGCGTGGTATGCAGGTTACTTAATGATGTGTATACACACATTCACTGCCTATATAAGCTGTCTGATGCTGTGTCCCTGCTGGATATGCTGGTGTCCCTCGCCAATGTGTGCACTATTTCAGACTATGGTAAGATTAGACCCCAGATAGAGACATATCTAAATATACTCCAGTATTTTTGACGTATGGCTGCTGACATTTTGCACCGTTACAGCAATGACCGACGTCGTGAAGTCAGTGGTAACTGCAGCGAAACATCTGTCTCGATGACTGTTTCAATGATGAATATTTTTCACTTTGTGTTTGTGCCCCAGTGCGCCCTGAGTTCACGGATACACTGGCAATAAAACAAGGCCGCCATCCAATCCTGGAGCGCATGGCTGGCCAGCAGCCCATCCCCAACAACAGCCATCTCTCTGAGGGAAGCAACTTTGTTATAATCACAGGCCCAAACATGAGCGGCAAATCCACTTACCTCAGACAGGTGGCCCTCTGCCAAATCATGGCTCAGATAGGTACCCGGACATGCTATTTTTCAAATCAGTGTTTGGTTATATATTTCACGTACTGAAAATACAACAAAGAGCTATAGTTTGCCCCTTCACCTATTTTGCGTGTTTAATCATATGTATTTACAGTTCAATTTATATACATATATTGTGATTACCACGGAAAACTAATTTACTCGCCTAAACTCACCTTTGTGTTCTGAGCAATTATTGCAATCTGTCAATAAATTATTAAAAACATGCAACTTAGGAAGAAAAATTCTAACAGGAAGGATTGTAGGATGGAATTGACAAGGCCTTACCAAAGCAGTTCCTATGTGGTCCAACACTTGAGCAATACTGTAATACTGTAACTCATGAAAGATCTGATGAATTTTCTAAGCATTTGTAAAGTCATTACACACACAGACTAACAATAACACGCTTGGAACCATCCATGAATTTCTTACTAAGAAAGAGTCTTATTTCTGAGAAGATGAATTATAAAGAACTGAGAAATTAATTGAAGAAATATATATATATTTTTTTTTCTAAATTGTATTCTTGCAAAAGTATGTGGCATTGCCATTTCCCAGCTCCTATGAGGGGTTTTGCATGTCCTCCCTGTATTTACCTGGGCTTTCTCTGAGTTCTCTGGTTTCCTTCCACTATCCAAAAAGATGCAGGTAGATGGCTTGACTGCACTACACATGTCCCTAGGTGTGAATGGTTTGGTGCACGTGTGAGTAAAATAGATTGGCATGTCATACCCACTGCAGTATTCCTTTATAGAATGACTATTAAACAGATGTTCTACTGTATAGCTAAAATAAAAATTTCTTCATTTTACTGGTACACCTCTCTGTTCTTATAAATTTTGCGTTAGGATCATTTGTGCCTGCTGAATTTGCCTCGTTTCGTGTTGCTGATCAGATATTTACTCGGATAGGAGTAGACGATGATTTTGAGACCAACTCATCAACATTTATGGTTGAGATGAAGGAGGTTAATATAAAAAAGTCAAAATATGTACAATACAGTAGTGCATTTGCCATCTCCATACTAATTTTTAAATTGTGCTGTCAGGTGTCTTACATAATACACAATGCAAGTAACAAGTCACTCATTATTATTGACGAGCTGGGACGTGGCACCAGTGCCGAGGAGGGCATCGGAATCTGCCACTCGGTTTGTGAGTTCCTCATCGGGCTAAAGGTACGGTGAACTGGTTATAACCTGCGATCAGTATGGCAGTGATAACTTGCTTTTCATCTTGGGAACAGTATAAAAATCATTAAAGAACAAGCAGCTTCAACCAGAATGTGTTTTGCAGGCGTTCACTCTGTTCGCCACCCACTTCCTGGAGCTGTGTCAGTTAGAGACACTTTACCCCAACGTAGAGAATCAGCACATGCAGGTCCAGCACATGCGTGGGACTGAAAACAGCACAGAGAATGTGGTCTACACCTACCTGCTGACTCAAGGCTTCTCTGAGGAAAGCAACTATGGTAATCTTAATCAAACAAAGGGCAGGTCTTGTACTATTTGATGACTTGTTGATAAATTTGTATTAAATGGTCAGTTTGTTAAGTATGAAATAATGATAGGATTTAATGAATTTTTAGAAAGTTTGTTGTGTTACACTTACCCCTTGTTGTATGATTTATTTAATTTATTATGTTTATATGTTTGAGGTATAAGAGCAGCAGAGAACACGTCGTTTCCACTTTCGATTATCAAGGAGGCCAAGTCTATATCAGCCATAGTTAGTCAAAAGTTATGGGTAAGGTTGTATTTTAATGTCATTGGGAGCATACTTATATTGGGCCTCGTTTATCATGGTTTTAGTGTATATAAATTAAAAGTTTCCACCAGATTTACAAACATTTTATAAGCGCATGTTTGTAGTGTGTATATATATGTGTGTATGTAAATAAATGAATAAATAAATACAGGTGAAACTCAAAAAATTAGAATATTGTGCAAAAGTTCATTTATTTCAGTAATGCAACTTAAAAGGTGAAACTAATATATGAAATAGACTCATTACATGCAAATCAAGATAGTTCAAGCGGTGATTTGTCATAATTGAGATGATTATGGCGTACAGCTCATGAAAACCCAAAATCCACAATCTCAGAAAATTTGAATATTACATGCAATCAATAAAACAAGGATTGTACATAGAACAATATCGGACCTCTGAAAAGTATAAGTATGCATATGTACTCAGTACTTGGTTTGGGCCCCTTTTGCAGCAATTACTGTCTCAATGCGACGTGGCACTGCTGAGGTGTTATGGAAGACCAGGATGCTTCAATAGCGGCCTTCTGCTCTTTTGCATTATTCATTTTCATGTCTCTAATTTTTCTTTTTGCAATGCCCCATAGATTCTCTATGGGGTTTAGGTCAGGCGGGTTTGCTGGCCAATCAAGCACAGTAATCCCACGGTCATTGAACCAGGTTTTAGTGCTTTTGGCAGTGTGGGCAGGTGCCAAGTCCTGCTGGAAAATGAATTCAGCATCCCCATAAAGCTCGTCTGCGTAAGGAAGCATGAAGTGCTCCAAAATCTCCTGGTAGACGGCTACGTTGACCCTGGACTTAATGAAGCACAGTGGACCCACACCAGCAGGGACCTTGGTTTCCAAATGAGATGCAAAAGTTGCTCTCATCAAAAAAGAAGACGTTGGACCACTGAGCAACAGATCAGTTCTTTTTTTCTTTAGCCCAGGTAAGACGCTTCTGACATTGTTTGTTGTTCAGGAGCGGCTTGACAAGAGGAATACGACATTTGAATCCCACGTCCAGGATCCGTCTGTGTGTGGTGGCTCTTGATGCACTGACTCCAGCCTCAGTCCACTCCTTGTGAAAGTCCCCAACACTTTTGAATGGCCTTTTCCTGACAATCCTCTCCAGGCTGCGGTCATCCCTGCTGCTTGTGAACCTTTTTCTTCCACACTTTTCCCTTAGACATAACTTTTTATTAATGTGCTTAAATACAACACTTTGGGAACATCCAACGTCTTTTGCAATTACCTTTTGAGGCTTTCCCTCCTTTTGGAGGATGTCAATGATGGTTTTCTGCACAAATGTCAGGTCAGCAGTCTTTCCCATGATTGTGCTTCCACTGAACCAGACTATGAGACCATTTAAAGGCTCAGGAACCCTTTACAGGTGTTATGGCTTAATTAGCTGATTAGAGTGGGACACTTTGAGTCTAGAATATTGAACCTGATCACAATATTCTAATTCTGAGATTGTGGATTTGGGGTTTTCATGAGCTGTACGCCATAATCATCTCAATTATGACAATCATGGCTTGAACCATCTTACTTTGCATGTAATGATTCTATCTCTAATACTGTATATTAGTTTCACCTTTTAAGTTGCATTACTGAAATAAATGAACTTTTGCACAATATTCAAATTTTAGTGTGTGATATGTATACAGTATATATGATTTAGACTCATTATACAGTAGGTAAGTAAAGACCATTATAGAATACGAATAGTTGTACAGAATTTGTTCACAAATAACAAAGAATAAATTAGTCATATTCTGCATGAAAAATAAGACCCACTGACTGTATAAATGCTTTGATGATCTTACTTGATGTTCCCTATTTATGCGATGAAAAAACTTTACAGAATAACTGTACCAATTTATCCATGTCTCAAAGGCTAAGCATCATAGCGACCCATCCACTCTGCGTCAGGCCGCAGTGTTTCGTCTTGCCACAAGATTGTTACAGGTGGGCCGAAACTCCAGGTTGGATCAGGACAGTCTCCGTCTTTACCTAAAAGGCTTAAAAAGAAACTATGAAACTGAGTTAAATAAGAGCTTAGAGTCCATGGATACAGAGAAGTGAGTCCCAGTGTACCTAGACTAAAAGAAACTGACTGGACACCATGATCATAGCAAGTCCACACTGAATTTGTTGTGTTAATTAACGTATTTCATACATTTATCCATATATTGCTCTGATTTGGTTCCTTGATGGTACAAAGACATTTGAAATCTTTTTGTTGGTCTATACGCTACAGCATGTTGAGTAGCAAATGCTTAATCTGACTGAAGATTATATATGCCTAGGCTTTCCTACTGAATAGAAATTACTAAAATATATATTTTGTTTTGTCTATTTTATTTATTACTAATACTTTTAATGTTTTGTTGTTTGTTATAATGTAACCTCAAATCCTTGAAAAACAATGCATCTTTTGAGACCTGCTTTAGATTAAGACACCTACACATGTACTACAGTAACTAGGGTGGCCTGATCAGTGCTGTTGATTCGCCAGACAGCAGAGCTGCTTTTGAGGATACAGTGCTTTTAGCCCAGCTCTGGCCCACAGTTACCATTAACCTGGTCAACATAATGCAGAGAAATGGCAGTGTGCAACTAAAGATACAGCACATTTTATATATGAATAATAACACCTTTTAGCACTTATGAAAAGTTGCACACAGTTTTGTCTTTTGTTAGTTACAGTACGAGGTGGCATTAAAAAAAAATTGTAACACGCCAACAGATGGCAGCACAAAGCTGCACGCACAATTACAGGGAGCACTGACCTTCATAAGTCAGTGTGCCAAAAGACAAGTCCTGGGACAAATCTGCCACAGAGTTGTTTGACATGATTTGGCAAGTTTAAAGTAATGCTACAATGAAACATTCAATTTGTTTTGAGTGGCACCCGCGCTTCAAAAGTGGAAGAACATCACCGGAAGACAACGGGAGATCAAGAAGACCTTCAGTGAGCTCAACACCTGAAAATTAAACCATTTGCCAGCTTGTGCATCATCGGAGAACAATGAACAACATTGCTGCCATTGTTGGTGTGTCATATGGAACAGTCCAGGCAAACCTCACTTGATTTAAACATGCATCGTGTGCATTCCCTGATTGCTGACTCTGGAGCAGAAGAAACAGAGCAGGTGGCAAGAACTCTGTCAGCATGCTGTGGATGACCTGTCCTTCATGTCGAGGATCATTACCGGTGATGAAACTTGTGTATGGGTATGACCCTGAGAGGAAGAAATAGTCTGTGCAGTGGAAGAGTCAATCATCTCCCTGACCAAAAAAGCTGAGGCAGGTCCGCAGCACATCAAGTGCATGCTCATCATCTGTTTCGATATTTTTCAACAGGTTTAAGGTGTCCGAGGGAGGACATATGTCAAAAGTGACCAGATCAGTGGCGCACAAATCTAAAAACTTGGTGATAACACCTCGTATTATTGTAGGATGCCTGAAAAGGGTCATTCAGAGTGCAACTAACCTAGGTGATATAAAGTACAAGACAAACTTGTGTGGGGAATCCTGAGCTTCATGGAGGGGACATGGAAAGCTCTGCACAAACAATAAGTCTCAGCTGATTTTTGAACTCTGATATATACAGTAAAACCATGGATTGCGAGTAACTTGGCCTACGAGTGTTTTGCAAGATGACCAAAATTTTGTAAACTCGATAACTCGATAAACAAGTGAGGTCTTGAAATATGACTAGTATGTATATGCTTTGTCTGCTGAGCGTCACATGATCACAACTGAGACAATGGTTCTATTCTCTCTCGCGCTGCAGGATTGTGGGTAATCATCTTCCATGCTTGGTCTCAGTGCGTGTGCGCACGGGTACTGTTTACTAGAACATTGTGACATTGTGCTTGTGCACGTAAAGCATTTTTTTTTTTTTTGTGTGAATATTTTGTCAGAGAGCAGTGATTCCGTTAGAGTGTGTGTTTGCGTGTGTATAATAGTCGGCTTTCCTCCTTCTTCTCCTCTCTCGTCTCACACCAGCTATGATTCTTTTCAAATGTAAAGTGCAGGTTAATTAGTTTGCTTATTTAATATTTTGTAGTAATCTGTTTAAATATGATAAATATTTTTGGTTTGCGTAATTAATCATTTCCATTATTTCTTTGGATATAAGAGTGCTTTAAATTACAGGCACGCCTCCGGAATGAATTATGCTTGTAATCCAAGGTTTAACTGTATATATCAGTATATACACTAGTTTACCAGTTTTATTTAATTAAATGCTATTAAAAGGTGCGGCTTTGAATTTTTAAATAATTATATGACCGAATAAAAACACACACACACACACACACACACACACACACAAACACTTGATTATTAGACAAAACATATTTTCAAGAAAATACATGTAGTTGCAAGCAACGATGACCCAAGCACCTGTGCCATCACCATCCAGGCGCATCACACAACCTGTGTGCTTTTTGAGCATGATAAGATCTCCAAAAAGACATTGCCACCCAGGTGCACCGCAAAACTTGTGTGTCTTTTGAACATGCAAAGACCTCTAAAAAGCACCGGACGCTGATGTCACTGAATATGATGTCGCAGAGGAAGTCATGAGTCATTTTTAGCATAAGTTTAAGGCACCATTATGGCTGAATGTAATAGCCCACACGTCACTGTTCAACAATATAGTTATAGTATATTTTTATATATTGTAAGTTTTAAGATTTTTTTTTTATTATTAAAAACATGTTCACACTTATAGTACTTTTGTCATCTATTCACACATGACAGTGTTTTCAGATAGGTATAGAAGTTAAAATAACTTTTTAATTAACATAATACTAGATTTAATAAAAATAAAAATGTTTTAATATATATATAATATGACAATTAAAGGAAATAAATAAGAGCTAATATTTAATATACTGTACTTGAACTATCAGTTCCTAACGCCTGATGGCAGCCCCTGTGACAGCGCTGCTCCCAGTTATCGCGAGATCTCGCTCTGCCCCCGCCCTCAACGCGCAGCCCTGCGCCCTTTAAACGCACGGAGCTTTCTGCGTTTCTCGTTTCCCACGTCTGCAACGACAATCCCGCCTCCGGTTTCCTGATTGGTTGGAAACAACGCAGCTTTTGTGGTATGATTGGTGGATAATTTTACACACTTGATACTGTCTAATAGTAGCACCTGTCACTAGTCTACACCAATACCCGTGTAGGAGGCGGGATTTTGTCCGAATACGGGTGTAGGAACTGTTCATGTTGCCCCTTGTATTGTGCGCAGCAGGGCTGCTGACCCGCCCCCGCGCGACGACACAGGGCAGAATCGCTGCTAGCTGCCGGCTCGGAGCTGCTGTCCATCGGGGCTCTAGAACAGAAACAACATTTCATTCCAGCCGTAAATAACTCTGACAGATCTATCTATCAATCACAACAGGTATGTATGTATGCGTCTTGTGTGTGTGTGCGCGCGCGTGCGAGATGTTGCATTAGAGGCAGAGCGGCTGTGAGATTAGGGGGGGATTTCTCATGCTGCAGGAGCCGCACACGGGGCCTGTCTCCACCGCTCGCTCTGCCTGCTTCTGCTGTGTCACAACACGGGAGCTTAAAGCAGGTTTCAGTTTGCGTGAACAGCGTGATGTTGGAGGATTAGTCTAGTGTAAGACTTGGGAGCGAAACCACGTTAAAGTGACACACTGCTAGCACGAGCTAAACTGTTGTAGCTAGCTGCACGCGCACAGTTTCACTCTGAATTCACTTGCATTAACCTACAGCGTTAGCTCTGATTTATATATACACACACACACCCCATGCGTTACTGCTGTGTGTGCACTTATCTCTTTATCTCGCTTTTAGTGATCGCTCTGTTCTTGAAAGTCTAAATGAGGAAGCGACTTGACCAGCCCTTTTCTTAACATAGATCGGTGCGAGTGATTGTGAGTCGGAAACGATACAGCAACGCTGTTCGTGACGTTAGCCTCGCGCGTAAGTGTGCGCGTGCGTGTGTGATTTACTCTAACCACTCTTTGTCGTTTCACATTGTTAACCGAATTAACCGTTCATCAAGTGTGTCCTAGAGCAGAGTTACACACCCACTACTTTTAACTAGGAGTCCTTTCAAATGTCAAATAAATCCAGTACACCCCCTCACAATTTTATATATACTTTAGGAATGGGGAATCACCAGTTACCTCCTGATACGATATTATCACTTTTAATCGGTGCCGATTTAAATAAAATGTCGATTTTATAAATATCACGATTATTTGAGAGATCCTGATTCAATATTACATTTCCCCCTATTTTGTTACAAATTTAAACCTTTACTATAACAGTTTTCTCACTTTTTTTCCTCACTCAAACCATTTAAACAATACAAACTCACTTCAAAACATGAGTTTAATTGAGTGTCACGTATCTGTTATCCACCGTAATTATTATTTCTAAACCAACTTGGTAAATAATTTGTTCCTACCACACAGGATGAAAAAGTGTAAATGGTTCAGAGTGTATCATCTGTAAGATTATAAAGAAATGGAGACGTTTAACTGCCTCAAATGTCTCCAAAGTCTCACAACTCAACTTGTCGGTGAGCACGTGGACGTGTGTGATTTTTGATCCTGGAGCAACACACGATTTCTGACTAATTTGCACTCTTAAAACCAGCCAATTCTGGTCACTGGCTGATTGATAGGCTCATGTCTATTATAATTTTGTTATAATTAATTGATTTTGGCCAATATATGATTCACATACATACAATTCAATAAATACGTACTATGAAATACTTTTAACTTGAATAAAATCAGCTTTTGCTTTGTCTTTTTTAAACTCTCACAGCCCCTCCTCCTCCTGCTGCTCTTGATTCCTGGATGACACCATCGCGGTTCTAGATTCAGTCAGGTTCTCTGTGTTATAAATAAACGCAGATTAGTTCACTTAGCTTTTAATAGCTTATGAATGTTGCAGCCTTCTCTCTGTCTACATACTCGGGAAGGTCTTGCGAGTCAAAGCCATGGCCGTGTGTGTGTGTGTGTGTGTGTGTGTGTGTGTGTGTGTGTGTGTGTGTGTGTGTGTGTGTGTGTGTCCAGTGTTGTTCTCTGAATAACGTTGCTTCGAAGTGAATTGTCCATTGTGTAAAGTCAGGGCTGGCCATGAAGAATACATTAGTTTATGCACTCTTCCTGTGACTCCATCTAAAGGAAACTACTGCGAGGTGTGTGTGTGGTGTGGTAGGTGGAGCTAAAGCTGCCACAAGTGTGTGTTCCTGTTTCTGATGTTTGCTTTCAGAGCTAATTGTGTAACATGTTGCACAACTATGCACAGGCTTGTATTAATGGCCAGCAGTGGTGTGTTCAGGATTTTGGATAAGAAGTGGAGACCAAGAACACACTAAAATGTGTGCAAGATTTTTTCTTTCATTTCTTTATTGGCGTTAAATGTGCTCTGCTGTGATTCTTTAAAATCAAAATGATTGATTAGATATTATTCCTAAAATAGGATTTGCATAGTGGAAAGGTACATTTTAAGTGCACCCATCTCATCAAACTCATCAAAGGATAGATAATAAAATGTTCATTTATATGAGCGAGAGATTTTAATCCCGATTTATTTATAATGACAGGAACCGTTCATAAACACCAACACAAATCATAGCCTGTCCGTTTGGTTATACAGTGAAAGATTTGATGTGAAACAATCCCAGAAGGCTTTTCTATGTCCACATAGTTGAAGGTGTCTACGTTTTTTTGCCAGACCAGACAGGCCTCGGGATTCCAAGCAGCCATTCGCCCGAGAACATTGTTTCCCCTGCCTCATTTCCATGCCACAGGACAACCCTTGCAGTGTAGGTGCATCCTGCTCGCTGAAGCGACACATGTAAATAAGGATTCTGCCTTGTGCTTGTGCAAAGTTCAAGCAATCCCTGTGGTATACACTTCCGACATGCGTAACAGGGAATCGAAGCAGAAAGTACACGAGTACACTGCCACACCCATGCTTATGAAGATCACTGCACTTTGGACTGGAGAAAATGGGCACACTTTGGCGACTGGATTATTTTCTGAAATTGTAAACTGATTAGCGTCATGAGGGGAATTTATTGCTGCCGGTTAAATATATACGAGTATATAATAATAATAATAGTAGTAGTAATAAGTAGTAGTAATAATAATAATGAATAATAATATGGTACTATACAAGTAAATAATTTACCCATCAACACGATCTGAAGGGGTGTGTGCTAGGAAAATGAAGAGGTCATGTGACACAGTGAACTATAACCCGAAGTTTACAGAAATGGCATGGCATGAAGGCATTTATTGTTCGTATTCCACAGCAATTTGCCAATTTGTACCTTATTAAATATATTAACAAATTTATTTTTTATCGTTGTCATCATTGATGTCATAGCAGTTGTAAGTAGTCCTTATTTCACCTTTCTCACTTTTTCCCCCCATCTTAAAGTTAATGACTTGGACACAAGCCCACCCATCCATGACGGTAAAGTGCGCTTGCACCTTCCATGCATTACAAATAAAATCTCCCTACAGAAAATGTCCTCATGTTAATACATGTAGTGTGTGTGTGTGTGTGTGTGTGTGTGTGTGTGTGTGTGTATGCATATATGCACTTCTTTTTTGTAGTTTTTTTTTTTTTTTTGGTCTTTGTTCATAAAGATCGTCTGCCATACAAGTCTCTGGGATTGAGGAGTTAACTTATTAGGAGCTGTGCATTAATATATTTCTGTGATTTTTAAAATTCTGTCTGAGATTCAAGAAACTAACAGTGGGCATTGGTGGCAGTGGTCAAGTTCCTCGCCTGCCATGCGGAAGGCCCGGGTTCAATTCCCAGCCAATTCCCAAACCTCAGCCACTGGATGCAGTGCCGTAAAACCTGTGCCAAGTTGTGTGCGGATCGGATGGTCCGCTGTGACGTGCCCTTCGACAGGAGCAGCCGGAAAACAACAATTCAAGAAACCTAGCAGTTTTCTACTATTTTAAACAATTTGGTTAGCTCTTTGATTCTTGGTGGTCTTGCACAGATGTGTGGAATTTAACACTGGTTTAACACTGACCAGTTGGAGAACGTGATGTTTACAGAGCAGTAGAGCCATGTACTGTATATGGTTAGTTAATCAGCAGTATCCAGACTAGATTATTCCCATTATTAATAGTATTGGCCAGATTTCCTGCACCGGATATACTGGGGAGGCTGCAGTGTGCGCGTTTATAGCTCATCAATTACTATACCGAAAGGTTTCAGTGGCACTATCTTTCTTCATTTGTCCTAAAGCATTATGTAACAGCTGTATACAGACTCGCAGTAGTCATGTAGGTTGTATTCATTTCTTTTGACAAGTCTTTTAGGCGTCAACACCGCATGGTACTGATAAGCTACACACACTGATAAATTAAACACATCTGCTTTTGATTGCTTCTTAGGCAACATTTTAAAAGTGTTTAACACCACTGATGAGTGAGCACAAACACTGGGCCGTCTGAAGGATCAACCTTTGACAAAATAATTTCGGATATTTCCTTCAAACATTCCATGGCAGGGTTATACTCCTGAGGGGAAAATATAACGTTAATGAAGAGGAGTTCTTATCCAAGTGTGTCCAAGTAAAACACATGAAGGAAGCTAAGAACACTTCTCTATCCAAAGAATGCTTAAGCGTCATGCTGTCATTTTCATCCTGGTTTTTTTGGGTGTGCGTTTTTTTTTGAGTTCTGCTTTTTCCATTTTTGATTTAGTTTGATAAGTAGCAAAGAATTTAGTCTGGATTCAAGGGAGGCCACCTTAGCGAAGCTTATTCAAAATGGTTAATAAATGATGTTCACAAACATTTAATTGGCCAGTGTGTAAGGAGGAAATAATTGAAATAAGCCAGGTATTGGGAAATTATGATGCCCAATATTTACAATTGACTTCAGTCTGACAAGCTTGCTTGCTCTCGAATGATTATTCGTACAGATTAGATGGACGTCACTATTACTACTCTTCCACTGGACAGTGCTGCATGGCAGGACTTGGCAAATTCACCATAATTCTGCATTTTATCACTGTTTCCAGATCACCTGTGCTGTAGTTGTGCTGAATGCCAAGCCAGGGCATACCATTGGAACTAAAAATAATGCAGAGCGATGATTGTGCAAATGCTGTCACTATATAAATCTGGCTTGAATTACTTTTCTTTTTGTTTTATCTTTTAAATGTTCTTTCGAACATCACAGTTTAATAATATACTTTACTGATTTCTTTTTTTTTTCTTGATCCAACAGTAATCTCATATTTTGCCTTTTTATTTGTTTGTGCACTGCATACAGTAGGTCAAGTCCTAATAGAACTGTATAGTCTATGTAGTGCCTTTTATGTGTAGTATAAAGCACCATTTAATCTTGACCCCTAGTGTTTTTGTTGTATTTTAATGTCTGTTGGCTGGCATTTTTAATAAAGGTTAAAGTATTGGCACACGTTGCACAGTTGGGGACCTCATGCTGCCATCAGTACAGGCCTATTTAAAATTTTCCCTGTTTTCATTTTAAGGTTATATTACAAATGTGTGTAATATATTACTATCCATTCCAGTGGTGTCATCATTCTCTAACACAGATTCTCTTTCACTTTCACAAGTAGCATTACGTAATCAGAAACCGACGCACATACTCTTCCAGGATACTGGTAGTTCTGGCTATGGATTTCTTGGGATGTCTTCTTTTTTTGTTGTTGGTCCTTGCTTATTGTTTGCCTTTCTATGTTTGTCCAGAATGGCGATCGACTTGGCTGATTCACAGTACCTCCTCATCCTGGCCCCATCACTGGTCATCATCCTCATGTTCCTCTTCTTCTGGCTTTTCATGAAAGAGACCTCCTACGATGAAGTTCTGGCTCGCCAGAAGCGAGATCTGAAGTTGCCACCAGTGAAGACGGATACCCGCAAAAAGACGGAGAAAAAGAAGAGCAAGAAGAAGGAGAGCGGTGGAAGCGGAGGTGGTGGGAGTAAAGGGGGTGAATCAGAGGAAGAAATACGAGATTTCGATTTGATTGATGCCACCAGCTCAACATTAAACGACGAGCTCCCTGAAGTGGTGCCTGCGCCACTGCCCGTCTCTGTCCCTGTGCAGTCAGAACCACCAACAGGACTGAGGGAGAGGAAGAAGAAAGAGAAGAAGGCGAAAGCTGCTGCTTCTGCTACTGTGGCAGCAGCATCTCCTCCTCCTGCTGCTCCCGTCACAACAGAGAAACCAGAAGTCGGTAGCGCAAAGCCTGCTGTCCATAAGGAGCAGCCCCTCACGCTTAGCAAACAGCCCAGCCCGCCCCAGACTCAAGCCACGCCTCCAACTGCAGCTGAATCCACTGGCAAGAAGAAAGCCAAGAAGCAGAAGAGTGAGACAGGTAAGCAGGGTTTACTGCAAGACATGTGACATTAAAGTTGTGTATTTCAAGTCTGTTATACAGTATGGCAATATTTTAAGCAACAAAACCCCTAAGATGAGCAAGAAAACACACACGCGCACATGGGTAAAATGCATCTGTTGTTTCGTATGGAGAAACAATTATACTGTGTATTTTGGTTGCTCATCACTATTATCTTGAGCAGAGATAATATTGTGACTAGCTTCTAATATCACTTAATTCATAAAGTGATGAATAAGTGTATTAAATAATGGTCTTTAATATGTAATGTTGGTGATTTATTTATATATTTTTTGAATTTGCCTAGTATTATGGGATGCCTGAACAACCCTCAGAACCTCTTAGAAGAAAAGTGCTGAGTCATTGTTGTATTTTAGTTCAATAATTGAAACGCTCATATATACCTAGATTGATCATATGTCAAGTGAAATATTTCAAGCTTTTTTTTTATTTTTATTTTTTAAGTTTAATGATTGTGTCTCATAGCTCATGAAAACCTTAAAATCTAGTATATAAAAATATCAGTATATTTCATTTCAAGTAAATAACTTTTCATACAATATAAATTACATAATATTTATTGAACGTTGACTGGAAGGGAAAAAATGTCATAGGAGCAGGTACACAAGCACAAGGGATGACTGCAACCTTAATTGTCAAGCAAAGCTGATTCAAGAATCCGGGAGAGTGTCACAGGTAGTGAAGTAAGCCTGGAGTCAGTGCATCAAGAGCCACCACATGCAGATGTCCTCAGGAAATGGATGATGGCTGTTGCATTCCTAGCATTGATCCACTCCTGAACATCAGAAGCCTTTTACCTGAGCTAAGGAAAAACAGACTGGAAGATCAGGTCCCAGAGTCAGCAGCAAGAGTCTCTTGTGAAGTTTCCAGAGTCTGTGCTTATTTGGGATGTCGTGTCATCTGCTGTGACTGGTCCACTATGTTTTATCAAGTTTGAAGTCAACACAGACGTCTACCAGGTGATTTTTAAAACATTTTATGCATCATCTGCTGACCAGCTTTATGGAGACTGCTGATTTCCTTTTCCAGGAGGACTTAATACCTGAACACAGTGCCAAAACTACCACTAACTGACTTGTTGACCATAATATTACTGGGCTTGATTGGCCAGCCAACTCACCTGACCTGAGCCCCATAGACGATCTACTGTGTGTGGAATGGTGAAGAGGAAGATGAGAAGCACCAGACCAAGTATATAATTATACAGATAATCTGAAGGCTGCAATCAAAGAAACCTGGTCTTCCATAACACCTTAGTAGTTCCAAAGCACGAATCTTCTTCCATGCCATGCTGCATTGATTCGGTAATTTGTGCTAAAGAACAGACCAAGGATTGAGTATGTAAATGAACATATACATTTCTGTATTGTAAATCCCTTTTAAACACTCGGGCTCAAAATATTTAATATTATAATAATAATTTATAAGAATTGTTGTATATTATTTTTTATTTATTTATTTACTTGTTTGTTTGTCTGTCTATGTATTTGTCTATTTACTTCAGTCAACTGTAATAACAGAATAGGGCATCCCATGCTTACTGCCATTTCTGTTCTTACACCAAGGAAGACAAGCACATTATTATTATATAAACATTCTGTCTAGTTTAAAGTGATGTATGGTGACAGATTGAGCTTTTGTCTTTCTCTCTCACTCTGTCTCACACGGACATTTTTATTTATTTATTTTTGCCTGATGCAGTTGCAGTCATGCATTAAGCATCATCTGCTCAGGTTTGTACAAAAGTGTCTGAAAACAAGTAAATGCAAATATTCACTAATTACCTGTTCATAATCATTTATTAATATTGTTTATATTCACATAGTTTAATAACACATGTACAATATAGAAAAGTAAAGACCTAGTATGTGATTTTATATGGTGAGTATATATTGCATGCAATTATGCAACGCACGTTAAAAATATATTATATGTAATAGATTAATAAATGTAATTTAATTCAGAGAGTTAATATAATTATAACAAAGGTTAAATAATTTTACCCCAGAAGGATTGAGAAAAATAAAAACAAGGTTTAACTTCCTGTCTTATTATTTCCTGTTTTATTTTACCTTATTCTTTTCTTTCACACGTTTTGTTAACTAACGTGCTGTGATCTGGTGGCTGATGGTTCTAAAATTATAGATTTTGTTTTGGTGGCTGGCTTGTCCAGACGTGTGTCTGCGTTAGGGCGTGTGTAAGTAAAGAGGCCAAGCTTTTTGATCTTGCGCTGTTTTGATCCTGAGGATGTGCGTCTTGCCACACCTCCTCACAGGAGCTTAGAAAGTCAAGGGCTCTTGTTGCAATATACTTGAAGGTGCTGCCTGTGCAATCACATCCCAATTCTTGCTTTTTGAGATGGAAAGAATACCAGATAGTAATGGTACAATCAATGATGCATATCTGTCTCTCTGTATAATTCACAATATTTTTTCTGAAACCAATGAAATACTCATTTGAGTCTGTGTGTCTGCAGTAAAGAAGTGTGTGTGGGGGATGGTTGTGTCTCTAAGGCTCCTCGTATTTTGCACTGCTCATAGTGGCTTGGTCGAGCATTCTGTCTCATTTGCTTAATCAGGTCAAATATTGATTTATAGCAAACCGAGGGGACCAGTTCTATCCACAGCCTGCTTATTTGCACAAAGACTGTCCTCCTTTATTAAATTTGTTTTAACATTGTTTTATCGAAAAATTAAAACAACCCATAAACGCAGTGTTCTTTACTGCTTAAGCTTTTGGGATCTGTGTTTAAATGCCAGGATCCCTTTCTGTCTGGGAATGTGTGTACGGTGTAGTGCATAATTCTGTTCTCTGCTGCAGAAGAGCCTCAGGTGAAGGTTGAGGTGAAGCCTGACCAGTCTCCTGTTGTGGTTAAGAAGGTGGAACCTGTGCTGGCGGAGCACAAACTGCAAGATGGAGCTGCTGCTCCTTCCGCACCCACCACCTCCACTAGCAGCGGCAGGAGAAAGAGCAAGAAACAGAAAACCGAGGCTGTCGTCACAGGTAAGATTGTACGAATATGATATTTAGAGAAAACGTATACCTGTTTTAAGTGTAAATATTTGAACAAGTGGGTGAGGTAGTCAAAACCTCTCAGGAAGTCTTGCTAGTCTTTACAAATGATTGTGTTATAATTTCCGAAGCTTTTCTATTCCAGCTCATTCAAAATGAACATTATGTTAAGGTGTCAATCTTTTTTTATGTTAATGTGCATGTGCAGTCAAGGAGGCTCAGGTTCAGTCTTCTCCTCCTGCCAGCCAGACTGACTCCATCTCTCCAGCAAACCACCAGAGCAGCAAGAGTGATGAGGTTGCTGCTCCTTCCCCGTCTCATGCTTCCACTAAGCAGAGCAAGAAACAGAAAAACGAAACTGACAAAGGTACCGAAATGATTAGATTGTATAGCTGTCTGTATGAATTAGATCCAGCTTTATAACATCATTTCATGGTTGTGGCTTTCGTGTCCTTAATCAGAAAAGATTTATCCCGGACTCTTTTAAAATGACTCCCGTAAATTCAGTATAGCAAGAGTGTGGACAGGATTTGTGGCTTTCTGTGTGTGCACAGAGAATGCCCGAGTGAAGCTGAAGGAACTGTTGGCCAGTCTGGGTGGACTAGTGATGTCTGATGCTGATGTTGTCTCTGTGGTCTCTCTGCTTCGCGACAAAAGCCCGAATGCCTTGGACAGCTGGTATAAAGTGAGAAAGGAGACCATGGCTTTCACAATATTTTGCATTGCATTTCATTACATTCTGTGGAAATCGCATGGTCCTCGTTTCTCATGGTCTTCATGCTGTTCTTTTCTATCATCAGTCTGCAACTAAGTTTGAGCCCACAGCTCAGCAGTTGGCAGAGAAAGAGCGTCTTGTCACAACCCTGCAGGAGGAAGCCTCCATCGCCAAGGACAAAGTCAAACAGCTCGGCCAGGTACATCAGATCATGCACTGTGTCATGTTTTTTACACATACACTAGGTGCAGCAAGTCGTGCGTGCGTGCACACATTATATAAACACAGTATATATGTTTGTGTGTGTATATATATGTGTGTGTGTGTGTATGCATCTAGCTCACGTTTTGGTCTATTGATGTGGGCCTTACTTTTGAACTGTATTTTTGCGTGTAGGAGTTGCAGACCGAGAAGCAGAAAAGCAACCGTGCTGAAGCCATGCTGCGAGAACAGCGGGTTGCCATGGATAAGGAGGTGAGCGTCATGCAGGCCAAGGCTCAGGCCAGCTACCAGGAGCTTCAGAGCATGCAGATCAAGGTAAGCAGTAGTGATCCATCCAAGAACAGTGCCAGTTTTTACCTGGTCCAAGCTGTCTAACCTCCTCAAATTGGAGTAATAGAAGTAAATAAAAGGATCTCTTTTTTTCCCAAATCAGCTTTCAAACCTGTATATGTAATTCAAAAGTCTGTCAAGTACACATCCATACACGGATATGAACAGGAACACACATGCACAGATATGAACCAGAAACCAGATAAAATTTCCAACTAAGAAATCAAAAAAAATTTTAAATGAAAAAATATATACTGTATATATTGGGATTCCATGTACAAATTTACAAAAGTAAAATAAAATGGAAATGTATATAATATATGTAAATTAAGCAGAATGTGTATTTGTATTCTGAGTGTAATTGTATACTGAGAAATGTACAGTATTTAAAAAATAAAAATAAAAAAAATAAAAAGATGAAGATATAATGTAGGTATAGCAGCAATATGAGTGAGACATGAAGTATGGAATGAAATGATGTTTGACAGCTGCAGTGTCCATTTTCTAAAGTGTAGTAAATGTAGTAAAGTGTAGTAAAGTGTTCTTGTTGTATGTGTAACGCAAGAACTAGAAGTGTGTAACATATGAGCTATGAGATATGATAAATTATGTTAGTAATTGTTTTGGCAGACATTTTTCTTTTTTGTAGCTTCCCTTTTGAAGTTCCATGTATTTCCTTGTTCAGCATATCAAAAATTTCATTCCCAACCGAAATGATTCATTCTGCTGGTCAGTGTGTAATACGGTAATTACATTAGCAATCCACTACAATTGTAAGAACTTTAATGGACCAGTCATATAATATAACATACTGGCAATAATATAACTTGTGGTATTTTTGACCCTGGAGGAGGGAGGGTAAGAGAATAGACAGCAGATAGACAAATGTGCTGTTGTATAGGGTGGGTGTAGGTTACTAGTGACAACAGTACCAAGTTCTACTGCATTGTTAAATACGACATGCATCCCCATTCCTGAAGTGAATCTGGTTTCAAGATCTTCACTCTTTTATTTAGTGAAAGATCTAAGCATGCTCTGCATATCTGTCTAACCAGTTTGGTTGGTGAGAATATCATAAACTGTGTCTACATTTGTCGGACGTTTTGGCATTCATCTCTACTCATGGCATTTGTTTAGAATGCGTGTCCTTTATTTGTAAGACTAGCTGGAACTGTAACAGTTTTCAAAAGGATGTACATAATGTTGATCATTATGATGACATAAACCAGCCTGTTCAAGAGATGACCATGGACGTAACATAATAGTAGTAGACATGTATTGCAGACGACAGAAAGCCTTTATCTGCTGCAGTGTGTGCATGCATAGTGTGGCAGGCTGTGACATACACTTTTCAGCATTTTCAGATTTGGGACCCTGGATTGTTTCCCAGAACACTTGACCCCTGGTTCATTGTGATCAGTGAGAACACAAGGGTTGGGCCCAAGTTCCCGGCTTGGGAACTGTGTCCTGTGTGCTGAAAAAGGTGCTATTGAGCATACATACTCGTGCATGGATTGAATCAGATATGGACTTCGATTGTACCTGAACAAGGAAATGGACTGCTTTATAGAACGCGACATCATCAGTGCCATCTGTCTCTTTTGAAATGTGTGCGCAAAGCACATGCCGGTCCCATCCTTTGACCTGTACAGCCATAGCTGATAAAGTAGGAAGGCATGTGGCAGCGTTGCTCTTGACATTTTTCAATATGGGAATTGTGCCTGTTGATGGTGCAAATCAATTGTGCCTAGTGTGAAGGCGTCTTTTAAAAACTAATGTTGTCAATTGATTAAAAATTTGAATCTAGTTAATCAGTCATTGTCTGTGGTTAATCATGATTAATCAACATTTTTAAATATTCATATTTACTTGTATTATAAACGTGAAATGTTGGGATAAAGAAATGCATGACAAACTATTTAGAGGAAACAGGTTATGAAGTTTTATAGTATCTCAAACGCTAACATTCAACAAATGTTTTACTAAAATATTTCGAATGGGACCGGCAGTGGCTGGGTAGTGTGGGGTGTGGGTCATGAAACCAGATCGTCAGATCTGAAAAGAGATCTGTCTAGAGCCTTCGCCACCTGAGCCACCACTCCCACGTCTTGTATTTGATGTATTCTAATAAAAATAGGTGGACGTAGCTCAAGCACACAACTTACAAAAAACATTTTTTTTGTAATGAACCTTGCTGTTCTGGAAAATATTTCCTCACTCGCGGTAAACGCGCCATTATCTCTCACAGCCTGGTAACTGCACTGCGATTATGGGAAGTTATTAGGGTCAAACTTGGTATTGTGATTAATTTTCATTAAAAAAATTTAAATAACGTGTTAAAATGTCTAGATTAAACATGTGTAAATTTTGGCAGCCCTATTAAAAACTGATACTCAGTAATTTCTAATTTAATCTAGTTTCAAGATTTGCTCTTTTTTTATTTAATTTTTTTATAAATATTTTCAATTCATTCGTAGTTGTATAATTTTCTGATGTATTTTCAATTAAGTTTAAAGCATTATTAAAGGACATTATCTTGTATTGCATAATTTGACCTGATGCATGTGTAGCATATTGGGTGAATATTTACCTGCAACACTTGCATCTGTTTTCAGTTCCAGACATTGAGGGAGCAGATGGAGGGGCAGATCAGCAGACTCCAGAAAGAGAACAACATCCTTCGTGATGCTGTTAGCTCAACCTCTCCTCCTATAGACAACAAGTGAGTCCTAGAAACTACCTGAATACAGAATCTTTCAGTTTATGCTCAGTATTAATGTTTAATAAGTTTGAGCATATCTCAGTATTGTGCTCTCTTTCTTTTATTCTGATCACATTCCGTACTCCATGTGCTTGTGTGCTTTTATTTTTAGGCAAAACTCTGAGCTGAACAATCTGCGCTCTGAGTGTTCAAGTCTGATGAAGGACCTGGCTGAGACAAAGAACAAGCTACAGCAGGAGGAACTCCAGAGAAAGAGCCTGGAGGTCAACTATAAGCAGAACGTGTCACAGCTCGAGGTGCAAGTCATAGTATGGAGACTCGGCTCTGATTGCAAATCAACATGATTTTTCATTTAGTTTTTCTGAAAATCTCCTATGTGCACTGTCCATCAGGCCCAGTTACAGGATGCTAAGCGGCGTTGGGAAGAACTGCAGAGCTATTTGCACAGTGTGAACACTGAGAGAGAAAAGCTGCAGGCTGCCAAACAAGGTAGGTGGTGTCGTGCTGTTATGATTTATGCGTATGCGGTGCGCATACACATGCACGGCTCTTATCGATATATAATTCCCTCGCAGAGCTGCAGAGTCAACTGCTGGCGGTAGAGTCAGAGATGAATAATAAAAACAAGGAGATCCAGACTCTCCACAGCAGTCTGACTGACACCATGGTCTCCAAGGAGCAGGTGGAACAAAAGGTCATGCAGCTCTTGGAGGTCTCGCAGCACAACTTACAGCCTGACAACTCGCTACAGGCCCAAGTGCAGGTACCTTGTGCACTCTTCTTTAACAAATGACAAGAAAATGTGTTGGCTGTGTTTTGAGCTTTTATTGTCTCTTGTCGCAGGACCTCATGACCGAGAACAAAGCACTTAAGGTCCAGATTGAGAATCTTCAGCATCAGATGACTTCTCAGGTAAATATATAGTTACTGAGTCAAGTAGTGCAAGTTTGTGTATCAGTGCAAACTCACTGTTTTTCCTTCTCTATTGCCCAGGCCAATGCGGTATCCCATTTCGATGAGCTTCAAAAGCTGTAAGTTAAAGCTATTTTAAAAAAGACATAGGGAGATATATGTGTGTGTGTGTGTGTGTGTGTGTGTGTGTGTGTGTGTGTGTGTGTGTGTGTACATTTTTTTTTCTCCTTTCCTTGTATGTGTGCAGGCTGGCTGATAAGGAGATCCAGAGGAAAGGTTTGGAGGATTCCCTTAATGTAGAAAGAAGCAATGTAGCCTCTAGGGAGACTAACCTCAAGGTGAGCCACACTTCCTTTACACAATCTTACACTAAATACCAGGAGTTAGTAACTTGTGACTCACAGACAAATTTAGATTTCCAGTGTACAGTCGTGGCCAAAAGTTTTGAGAATTACGTAAAAATTGGAAATTGGAATTGCTTAAGTTCTTATAATAGCAATTTGCATATACTCCAGAATGTTATGAAGAGTGATCAGATGAATTGCATAGTCCTTCTTTGCCATGAAAATTAACATCATCCCGAAAAAAAAAACTTTCCACTGCATTTCATTGCTGTCATTAAAGGACCTGCTGAGATCATTTCAGTAATCGTCTTGTTAACTCAGGTGAGGATGTTGACGAGCACAAGCCTGGAGATCATTATGTCAGGCTGATTGGGTTAGAATGGCAGACTTGACATGTTAAAAGGAGGGTGATGCTTGAAATCATTGTTCTTTCATAGTTAACCATGGTGACCTGCAAAGAAACGCGTGCAGCCATCATTGCGTTGCATAAAAATGGCTTCACAGGCAAGGATATTGTGGCTACTAAGATTGTACCTAAATCAACAATTTATAGGCTTATCAAGAACTTCAAGGAAAGAGGTTCAATTTTTGTTAAGAAGACTTCAGGGCGTCCAAGAAAGTCCAGCAAGCGCCAGGATCGTCTCCTAAAGAGGATTCAGCTGCGGGATCGGAGTGCAGTGCAGAGCTTGCTCAGGAATGGCAGCAGGCAGGTGTGAGCGCATCTGCACGCACAGTGAGGCGAAGACTTTTGGAAGATGGCCTGGTGTCAAGAAGGGCAGCAAAGAAGCCACTTCTCTCCAAAAAAAAAAACCATCAGGGACAGATTGATCTTCTTCTGCAAAAAGTATGGCGAATGGACTGCTGAGGACTGGGGCAAAGTCATATTCTAGGATGAAGCCTCTTTCCGATTGTTTGGGGCATCTGGAAAAAAGCTTGTCTGGAGAAGAAAAGGTGAGCGCTACCATCAGTCCTGTGTCATGCCAACAGTAAAGCATCCTGAGACCATTCATGTGTGGGGTTGCTTCTCATCCAAGGGAGTGGGCTCACTCACAATTTTGCCCCAAAACACAGCCATGAATAAAGAATGGTACCAAAACATCCTCCAACAGCAACTTCTTCCAACAATCCAGTACCAAAACAGTTTGGTGAAGAACAATGCATTTTCCAGCACGATAGAGCACCGTACCATAAGGCAAAAGTGATAACTAAGTGGCTCGGGGACCAAAACGTTTAAATTTTGTGTCCATGGCCTGGAAACTCCCCAGATCTTAATCCCATTGAGAACTTGTGGTCAATCCTCAAGAGGCGGGTGGACAAACAAAAACCCACTAATTCTGACAAACTCCAAGAAGTGATTATGAAAGAATGGGTTGCTATCAGTCAGGATTTGGCCCAGAAGTTGATTGAGAGCAGCCCAGTCGAATTGCAGAGGTCCTGAAAAAGAAGGGCCAACACTGCAAATACTGACTCTTTGCATGAATGTCATATAATTGTCAATAAAAGCTTTTGAAACGTATGAAGTGCTTGTAATTATATTTCAGTACATCACAGAAACAACTGAAACAAAGATCTAAAAGCAGTTTAGCAGCAAATTTTGTTAAAACTAATATTTGTCATTCTCAAAACTTTTGGCCACGACTGTAGGAGGAAACTGTCCTTTTGCATAGATAAATACAGTAATGGTTTGCATTCCTTTCAATTCAATGTAAATCTTTGTAGCTCACCTCTCACTGATTTTAATGTGCATTATTTGCTTCAGGTTCAACATTGGAGAATTTTTACATGGGTATTTGGGTTGTAAATCAGTGGTTTTAGATGCACTGGGTATGACTGTATGGTTTTTTTTGTTTTTTTTTTTTGTCCATCGCGTAGTGCTAATCTTGTAGTAATATGAAAGAATTTGTTTATCTCAGGGTCATGAAAATTTGTGCCAATACGAGATGAGCTCCGTTTACAAGAAAGTACTTTATTTATCTACATTTACACTCCATCACCTTCAAAATAGTCCCCTTCCTGCCACTTTTAAAATATGTCCTGGAAGTCTCCTTTTGCTTGTCAAGTACCCTCTGCGATTTGCGCCTGATCTCTACAATGGTGTCAAAACGGCAACCTTTGAGCTCTGTCTTCATCTTCGGGAAGAGAGGAACGTCCACAGGACCCAAATCTGGCGAGTAGGGTGGGTGAGGAAGTGAGATCATGTTGTTTCCAGCAAGAATCTCGCGTGTGAGGAGAGCTCTGTGATGGGATGCATTGTTGTTGTGGACCATTCATTTAAAAAAAAAAAAAAATATATATATATATATATATATATTTTTTAATTTGCGGGCCACAGATCCGGATGCAGACATGGCAACACTCACATGGTCAAAATAGCACCAGTTGCACAGCTCTCGATGTAGACAGGACAGTGTCTTTTGGCACACTGACTTATGAAGGTCGGTGCTCCCTGTGACTGCGCGTGCAATCCCTGTGCTGCAATTTCTTGCACAAAATAGCTTTTGACACTAATTAGGTCTGACTTATTTGGCTGAATAGTTGTTCTGATTAGCACTTTACCTTTCTGAAGCTGAGGTGTCCATCTTTGCACAACTAGGGAATTCTCCACTGAATTGCGAAATTCTGTGGCAGATTTCTGTGCTTGATATTCAGGAAACAATCAAGCAGACAGGGATTGAGCAAGTGACACCAGAGCACTGCAGACATCCTTTTGATTCAACCGTCTTTTTGGACCCAACCGGATCCAGCATATTCTGACGAATAAAGGACTTCATAGTGAATATACATTGCTGTATAGCAATTTCATAAAATAAAATAGCCCAGACCCATTTCTCCTTTAAGGGGGATTATGGGGAATATTACACAGACCAAATAGAATTCAATGAACTAATTTTGAAAGACTGTACATAGCCTTTTTCCTGACCTGAGTTTGAGAGTTATAAGCCCCATGTAACATATATCACAGCGATTATTGTCTTAATTTGTTCAAGAAATGCAGTCATAACAGGTTAAATATCAAGTATTATTTGAATTATTAACTATGATGGAACCTACTAAACAGGCTTTAAATTTTTTTTTTTTTTTTTAATTGGCTCATGTCACATGTTCTACCCAGAAATGATGTCATGGGCACACAGATTCACAGACTGTCACCTGACTTTACCAGAATGTTCACTACATGTCACTTAGGGACTTCATGAGTTAAAGTCAAGGATAAAGTTGAAGAATAAACTTGTTAGAAAGTGTTTGACACCCATACACCTTTGAATTTCATATTTGTCTCAATAGTTTTGGCCATCACTGAACATATGAACTACAATGCCAAACAAACAAGCTTAATATCAAACATTATAACTTTATAACTAATGTTAATAGGCCATAGATATTGTTCTTAGTAGAGGTATGCATGGAATACCTTATTTACCTTATTATAAACACTAAATACTGATTTATTAATTTGCTCATTGTTGAAAAAATTCTCACAACAAAGACTAGTTTGTTAACGTAAGATTTCCGTGTCCTTCTATAGGCCTTTCACAATGAAAATGTTGTCCTGAAGGCAGAGGTCCATCGTCTGAACACACAGATTTCTGAGCAGGTCAGGCATAAACTGATGGAAGTGACATTTCCAACAGATACACATACTTGTTTTCTGCAATGCATCTCCTCATCTGAGTCACTTTTTTTCTCTCTCTCAGGCCTCCTCCCTTTTGGCAGCGGATCAACTCAAGCAGAGGTGTGTGAGTGTATAAGGGCGTGTTTGAATAGCTCTTGTATTGAGATTAAATCACACCTCACAATGTCACAACAGTTCTTGAACATTCTCACAGAAGAGGGTTTTAATCCACTCTTATGCAACCGACCCTAAAGCCATGTACTATATCGGGAGAACGTGGTGCCCCAGCCAGAATATTCCTGTTCTGTCTTGTTATATTCCACATGCTAACAACATTGCAAACTCTGTTATCATATTCGATTAGCATCAGGGTGTGTTCTGCTATTGTGTAGCTTTAAACAAATAACTGCTTTGTCCACTTTTTCTGACAGCCTTCAAGAGAAGGAGGAGAAAATCAAGACAGTGGAGGTGCTGCTGGAGACTGGGCTCATTCAGGTAGCCAATAAGGAAGAGGAACTTAAGGTGAGCAGTGCACAAGCAAAAACTAAATTACATTCTTATCTGCGTGATGAACAATAGACACATTGCCACATTCAGATTACTCAGCTATTGTGGCTGAACAACAATCAGTTTCACTTTGACTTACAGTATTTAAAACTGCTTGTTTTCTAGATTAGATCTCCGTGTGGACAATCTGTTGTGACTGAATCTCTAATACTGTAGTTTTGTTCCTGTCCTCAGAATTCCTCAGAAAAACAAATTTGGCCGTGTGCTTCAGTTTTCTCCCACAGCCTTAATTCTTGAATGCATGATTTTTTATTGTTTATTTATTTATTTATTTAGCTTCTGAATTCACAGATCACTCAATCTTAGGTTAAAATATTCAGCATTATTATTTGCTACAAGCCCTGGTCATTAGGATCCTCTATTTTTGAACAAGAGCTCTAGGCCTGTAACAATTATACAATATAATTATTTGTTAATTTATGTTAATTATGAAAGAAAAATTGCTTTGCTATTAATAGTAATTTACTAATTATCATCAGCAAACTACACCCACATCAGATATCACTTGCTCACATTTTTAATTTCACTGTTTTAATCATTTGCTTGCAACAAACTGTCCTACAATTTCTGTCTCCCATACATCGGCTACCTGAACCAGAGCAGTAGAAAACATTCCAGCAGCTCTACCCTGAATTATTCAATAGCTACTACTTCTCTATTTCTTCCCACGGACACACGGGTTACTAACTGTGCCGCCACCTACTAGATCGAAGTGTAACGTCACGCCATCAAGAATAGTGGATGCTAAACCTGTAATTTTTTGTTGTTTTTAAGATTGAACTGAAATGGTGTGCTATAGTGTGCATAGAGTGCTAAAAGGATTTCAAATTCAAATTTTATTGTCACATACACAGTCATACACAGTCATACACAGTCATACACAGTCATACACAGTCATACACAGTCATACACAGTCATACACAGTCATACACAGTCATACACAGTCATACACAGTACGATATGCAGTGAAATGCTTAGGCGACTGCCCTGACCTTAAATCAAGACTATTAATAGGAATAATATAAAAGTTACTTTATCTAAGAAAGAATATCTATATAGGACATAAATATTAAAACAAAAGTAAATTTGAGGAATATATATAAGTAAATTTAACTAAGAAAGAACTAATTTAACTATGAAGAATAAAATAAAATATTAAATATCTGTATAATACAAAATATACACTTTAAGAAGATATAAGAAAAATAATAATTATTTTAGAAATAATAGAATTATTAGAAAAATAATTATTTTAGAAAATGATGATGCATTATAATACTACTACTATTACTACTACTACTACTACTACTACTACTACTACTACTACTAATAATAATAATAATAATAATAATAATAATAATAATAATAATAATAATAATAATTGTTTTTTGGGGTTATGTTTCCACGTGGCCCAGTAACCACAAGGATCCACAAATAAGACTACTTAAGCACAAAAAAACATTTTATTTCAGATAACAGGAGCAGTCGGATTGAATGTGGGGGGAAAAAGACTTAATCTAGTACAAGCATGACTGGCAGAAAACATTAGGGCAAGCGGTTCTTTCCATGCAACCCTGTGGAAAAAATGTACATCACAGGCTTAGTATTAAAATATTTGTAACAGTTTCTGGTCTTTCTGGTCTAGTCCTCATAAGTTCATTTAAAGTTCTTGAATACATTACGTGTGTGTTTGTGTGTGTGTTTGTGTGTGTGTGTGTGTTTAAATTATTATTTTTTTTTTTTTCCTGCAGCATGTGAAAGAAGAGAATGTCAAATTGAAGCATCACATCGAAGCCCTACAACAGCAGACCGTCGAGCAGGTGGAGTTCCTCTTCCACTTAACTCGTGCTCGGCTGTTCTCATAGTAAACACGGTGTAACTTGATTATCATACTTATCTCCTCTGTTTTATGTTTCAGAAACAATCTGACACATCATTGCTAGAGGTGCTACAGAGACAGTAAGTTTTTTTTGTTCTCAAGTCTGCATAGTTACTTAGCTCTCACGGCATTGACTGCCTTAATTATTTTTGAATAATTTGTAGCTGATAGAGAAGAAATTGTATTTTGTGTTTTTTTTTTTCAACAGGGTTCAGGAGAAGGATGAGAAAATCAGGTCATTTGAGGAGAAATTACAGTCAGCATTACAACAGGAATCGGGCAGAGTGAGAACTATTGAGGTTTGTGTGTCGTCTTTTTTTATTGAGCTTAAACTCATTATTGATGTGATGGATTGGTGTCCCTTAAAGAGTGTAATCCCTTCTTGTGCTGGTGTTTATTTCGGGATAAAGTGAATATGGATGTATTGATGGAATGTTTAAACCGGTTATTATATAAAATAACAGCTTGTATTTACTCAGTCGGGTTGCACTTGGGTGTGATGTGTAGTAGAGTAAACACTAAAATGTGTGGTTTCTGGGTAAAACCTGTTGCATCACACAGTAGCCGAATTCTGCCAAAAACAGGAAAGAAAGTAATTGGTGTGTGTGTGTATATATATGTATGTGTACTCTATGGGTGCTCTTTCAGCGCCTGCCCCAAGCACCGATAAAACGGTGAGGTTTGCATCAGAAAGGTGATCCCATGTATAGAGTATGCCATATCAATGTGGGGTTCAGATGATCTGCTGTGGTAAAAGAACAACAATTTGGAAGTCATTTATATACTTTATAATCTTTTCAAGTATTGTGAATGTGTCAGAGATCTGATTAAAAAATATATATATATTTCATCATTTTCAGATCAGATCTGAGTCACTTTCATATTTAGTCCTGGGTCGGATACATATGCGGTTATGTGACTTTAATAAGAATGGTCAGATCAGAACTTTTTGCCTCTACACGTGTGAGACGCTTGGCAGGACAGAACAGGACCGGGACTTCATAGCAGTGGTAAAACTCCAAAAACAAGGTATCAGGCTTGCTTCCTTCTTCTGGACCTCAAGAAATACAGCTGACTAACTGCTCGTCATTCTCCAGAGAAAATCCCAAGACATCGTTTATAGGAATCTTTAAGTTCTCCTAAAATTGCAGTATACCTCTATTTTACTTTTGGGGTTACCAGATTTAACTGCAGTATCTTTACTTGCAGTTGAGATCCATTTCATGGTTAAAAGTTCGTGGACACTTGAGATATTGGGATATCACTCCCATATGTGGTTGTTAAACAACTCTTTCCCATTTTTGTTCTCACTTGACCTGGAAAAAAAACATCAGGTTGTGCGACACAATAATGATAATCGCCATCCTTCTGGGAAAGCTTAACGTTAGATTTTGGAACATGGCTGTTGCAATTTCAGTCCATTTGAGTGCAGTAGCATTAGCGGGATCAGACACTTGTATTGTACGTGCAAGAGGAATGCATTTTAGTTCAAGAAAACCTGTATATTTACCCAAGTTAAGTTTTTTCCAGGAAACCATAAAAATATTTTTCAGCATTAAAAAGCGACATGAATTAGTTTTGCTCATTCCTACAATAAACCATTCATTTTCTTACCTCTTAACACTGCCAAGGTTGACTCTGATTTATTCTTAATTCCTGTATTTGAATATGACCCCAAGTATCTGAGGTTAACGAGGCATATACCCAAGTTAGATTATCCATCACGCAAATTCACATTGCATCGATCCATCATGTTTGTGTATTTTAGCTTGGTTGATTAAAAATTAGTTGTTAATCTACAGGATCTCGAGAACCAGTTGAAGAATGTGGGAGCTGAACTGCATAAAGTACAGAGCAGAGAAACCCAGGGGAACACTGGCATGAGATCCCAGCTTCTGGAGCTCCAGTCTCAGTACGTTTCCATCGCTGGACTCGATTACTCTGCACTGAACTCCTTTTTAACACAACTGACCTCAGTACCATTCCTTCACTCCCTCACCGTTGTTGTGTTGTAGGTTATCTACTAAAGACAAAGAGATCCAAAGACTAGAGAAAGAGTTTGAAGAGAAGGCCAGAGAAGTTGTTGACAAGATGGTAACAAGCGCTCAGCTTCAAGAGCTCCAGTCTCAGTAAGTTTCTATGATGTACTGGGGACACATTGTACTGAAGCACTGGTAAATTGACATTATCATCACTTCTTGCACATCATGTGTTGTGGTATAGATTGGCTACAAAGGAGAAGGAACTTCAGATCCTACACAAGGAAATGGTGGAGAAGTCGAGACAAGCAGAAGAGACGATGGAACAGCAGCAGCAGGTCAGATTTATTTGCAAAATGGTTATTTTATCTTTTATCTTATTTAGGGCACCAGGAATGGAAAATCATTTTAAGCTTGGCAACTCATCCAGTAATGCGCATGGTGTAGTTTAGTTAGCTAGCCAACGTTAGTCTCACTGACCGTAAAGAACAGAGGAGAAACCGAAGTGCCCAAACACAATATTTCCAACTTTCTTTCTCGGCCAAACCCGGTTTCTCTACATCGGATGTCATTTGTCAGACGTCAAAGTTGGGAACAGTCATCGCAGTCAAAATTCAGTGATTGCCTAATAATGATATCGAAGCACTGAGTGCTGAGTTAGACTCCTTTGCCCATGGCTCTTCTTCCTGTAACCAGTTTAAACCAGTGTGAGTACAGGAGTTTAGCAGGTTATATTATGGAAAAGGGCAAATGCACCATACCTTTTTTTTATTTTTATTTATTTATTTATT
This sequence comes from Clarias macrocephalus, assembly GCA_011419295.1. NCBI lineage: Eukaryota > Metazoa > Chordata > Actinopteri > Siluriformes > Clariidae > Clarias > Clarias macrocephalus. The sequence goes on from JAAGKR010001128.1 coordinate 140,114, forward strand.
TTTTTTAGTTTAATATACTATTTTTGTGCATGAAATAACTAGTACAACTAAATTAATGAATGGATCAAGTAATTTAAAAACGAAGAAAAAGCATTGTGACAGTAAAAACCCGACACGAGGGACATGGTCCTCATGTCAAATGTGCCAATGATGTATATATTAAATCAATACAATTTAATGAAGCTAACCTGAAATACCAATCACACAGTTTGACTCCTAATGAAGAAGAATGGCATCATTTTGTTAAAGACATATGATCATGACAGCATGAGCAGAATTTCTAGACTGCAATGCAAAGGAATTGAAACAGTGTGAACATCTGTTGTAAATGATTGCAAACAGACTCATTAGGAAAAGACTGTAGGCATGTACGTCTCTGATGAAACACCTGTGACTTGTGGCCGAGCTGGATCAGATTCAATTCAGTTTCATTTATATAGCGCTCCTAACAATGGCTATTGTTTAAAAAAAGAAACCTTGAGAGAAACCAGAATCAACAGGGATCCCATTCTCATTTGGTGATATCAGATAGCAGGGACTGATCTGCAGTCATACTGTGTGTTTCTTCTTGAGGCTGGAAGTTCAGTATAGGAGGAGAGGTTTTTAAGTTAAATATGGAGTC